>CM076582.1:89432837-89470706 GCA_034641835.2 Pinus albicaulis
GTTTGTTCAGGTTGCATTTGGAGCCTACGGTGATCTACTGTGATAACCAGAGCTGCATCAAGCTCTTGGCTAATCCAGTTTTTCATGATAGGTCCAAACATATCGACATCAGGTACCATCACATCAGAGATTGTGTTCAGCGGAGGATCATGATGCTTTCATATGTTCCCACGGAGGATCGGGATGCCGACATCCTGACGAAGGCGCTCACCAGGAGCAAGTTCGAATTCCACAGAGGCAGGATAGGGATTGCAGATAATCCATATCTTGCTGAGAGGGAGTGTTGAGAATGCGGCAAGATGATGGAGCTTAGTGAAATGAAGTCGCCTTCACTAAGTGGGCCCGCAGGCAAATTCTGGCGCAAAGTCTATTTTTAGACTATGTCTATTTTTAGACATACGAAGCATAATTTGGGAATTCTACTTGGAGATTCTTGAAGTATGCGACATGTCGGTAAAAATAGATGTGACCCTATTTTTTAGGACCCAGACTATTTTTAGGCTGATCTCCTAAAAATATGGAAGTCAAATATTATTTTCCCTTAATAATATTTTGACTATAAACAGCAGTTTACTCTCTTGGCGCACTTCAGTTTGAGTCATGGAGGTGGCTCATGCAACTGACACAAGGAATCACGTGGTTCCCAGGGTTTGATGGCATCTTGCATGGTTGGCTTCAGTTAGACTTCAGTGGCAGGAGTTTTGGAGGAGTTAACGGGACAAGTAGTGGAGTTGTGTTCTGTTTGTTTTAGTTGAACTAGTTGGGATTAGTTAACTAACTAATCAACTAGATATGAGTGGAGTAAAATTAAATAATATTTAATTTACTAAATATTAACTCATTAGTCAACTCAAGAACACTTCATTTCACTACAGTGCATGATCAGTTCAGTGGAGACCAGTGGAAGAGGTAGATGAAAGGGTGAGTAAAGCTATCAGTTGTAACTATCTTGTTGCTATTTGCAACACATAGATAGGTGGAGTAAGCTATGAGTATTGCAAAGTTTAGAAATTTGGTGGTTTATCTATATAAAGGCCTAAGGCCATCCATAGCTTTGAAACAATCAGGTTGGCTATCAAGTGGCTAAGGATTGGAGCAAGTGATTTGCTAGATCTAGCTTGATAGTGTGTAGCATGGGAGGTAGTGCATGAGAGCTTGTGAAGAGTTTTTGTACTATGATTGTTACATGATTTCTCCATTATAATATACACAATAGCTGCGGGGTTTTCAGCTATAGGCTTTCCCCATACATACTGAGTTGATGTGTGATTGATTTGATGTGCGATTGCTTCTATATTATTTCCGCATGTGACAATTAATAGTAGAAGAAGGTTATGTGTTATGTATGCAATTCGAAATTGATATATGACCAGGTTAATCTTCAGTGAATAAGTGATTTATTCAGCTAATTTCTACAAAAAATAGACTTTGCGCCAAAAATACCCTGCGGGCATACTTAGTGAAGGCGACTCCTTTCCACTAAGCTCATCATCTTGTTGCAATCTCAACACTCCCTCTCAACAAGATATGGATTATCTACAACCCCTATCCTGCCCCTGTGGTATTCGAATTTGCTCCTGGTGAGTGCCTTCATCAAGATATCAGCATCCTGATCCTCCGTAGGAATGTATGAAAGTAACATGATCCTCTGCTGCACACAATCTCTGATATGATGATACCGGATGTCAATGTGTTTAGATCTATCATGAAAAACTGGATTAACCGAGAGTTTGATGCAACTCTGATTATCACAATAAATCACAGTAGGCTCTAAGTGTGAACCGAACAACCCGACCAGGATCTTTCTCATCCATATAGCCTCGCATGCAGCCAAACTCGCTACCATATACTCGGCCTCTGTTGAACTGAGTGCCACGGATCTCTACTTCCTGCTATACCAAGAAACTGCTGTCAACCCGATACTGAAAATCCCTCCAGATGTGCTCTTTCTGTCCGTTGGGCTCCCTGCCCAATCTGCATCCGTGAAGCCACACAGCTTCACCTCATCCGACTTTCTGTACCACAATCCATATCCCGATGTGCCTCTGAGATAACATAATACATGCTTCCCCGCCTTCCAAAAGAGCTCGGTAGGCTTAAACATAGCTTGTGAAAGCTGGTTAACAACATAGCATATATTGGGTCGTGTATTGACCAGATACATAAGCGACCCCACCAACTGTCGATAAACAGTGGCATCCACTTCCTCCGCTGAAGTAGCATCCTCGTTCCTCCAACCACCAGGAAGAGGAGTATCAACAGGCTTGCAACCATGCATGTTGAACTTCTCTAGTATCTCCCGGGCATACTTACCCTGAGAAACAAACAGTCCACCACTGCGCTGCCAAATTTCCAATCCCAGGAGATAATGAAGGAGGCCCAAGTCCTTCATCTCAAACTCTTTTGCAAGATCCTCCTTGCACGCCCAAGTATCATGACTCATCACGTCAAAATAAAATCATCTACATAGAGTACAATGATCAACAACTTACCCTCCGCCACAATCTGGAATAGGTTCGGATCCGCCTCACTCTTGGCGAAACCAAGACCGGTGAAATAACTGTCTATCCGTGTGTACTAAGCACGAGGTGCTTGTTTCAGCCCATACATCGCTCTGTTGAGCCCGCACACATGCGACTCGCTGCTGAAGATTTCGAACCCTTCAGGCTTCTCAATGTACACCTCCTCCTCAATGACTCCGTTGAGGAATGCAGTCTTCACATCCATCTGATGAATGTGCTAACCCATCTGCGCTGAGAGAGAAAGGATGGTCCGTATGGAAGAATACCTTGCGACGGGTGCAAAGGTTTCTTCATAGTCGATCCCCTCGATCTGTGAGAAGCCACGGGCAACAAATCTTCCCTTGTACTTCCTTGCCTCCCGAGTCAGCTACTGCTTCACTTTGTAGATCCATCTCGAACCCACCACTGATTTCCCTTCCGGCCTCGGGACAATCTCCCATGCAATGTTTCTGACAATCGAATCATACTCTTCCACCATGGCATCTACCCATGCGGGATCCTCCACAGCTTCCTCGAAAGAGGATGGCTTTGTCACAATACACTTGCTCATAAGAGCCATGTATCCAGTATACCGATCAGGTGACTGTCTCTGTCTGCGCTGTGATGTAGGTGCTCCTACAACCCTCTCTGCATCTTGAGCCAGTCGCTCAGCTTCTGTAGTGCGCTTCCGCCCTCTGATGGTTGGCGCTGCATGAGTGGTCTCTTCCACTCCATGAACTTCCTCTCGTGGTTGATCCACATCCTAAAGCTCATCCTTAGGAATTAATAGCTCCTCATCTGCATGCAAGTGTGGCTCCCTCTTAAGCGAACACTTCATGGCTTTCTCCTCATGAAATTTGATATCCCGTCGCACAACAGTCTTGCGACTGTCTGGAAAATACACACGATAGTTGTGGGGTGTATCAGTGTACCCCACAAATATCCCAACCTCCGCAATCGGCACCAACTTCTTCCTGGCATCCTTCATCACATGAATGTAAACAGGTGAACCAAAAATCCTCAAATGGGAAATATCAGGCTTCTTACCAGAAAACGCCTCCTCGGGTGTACTCATGCCAAGTATCCTGTGAGGACAATGGTTCTGCACATATACTGTAGTATTGCATGCCTCCGCCCACAAGTGAATGGGTAGGCCCTGATCATGCAACATCGCCCGTGCAGCACCCACGATCGTTCTGTTCTTCCGCTCAGCAACCCCATTCTGCTGTGGGTTATGAGGTGCTATGAGCTCTCTTCGAATTCCTTTTGCGCTGCAAAAGTCCTTGAATTCGCCAGAGATGAATTCACCACCATTGTCGCTCCTAAGAGCCTTCACCTGCTTCCCCGATTCTTTCTCAACCAGTGCCTTGAACTCACAAAACTTTGAGTATGTCTTGCTCTTCTTCTGCATGAAGAAGATCCAGCACTTCCGAGAAAAATCATCGACAAATATCACATAGTACCTGTGCCTTGCTATCGAAGCTACTGAGAAAGGTCCACACACATCTGTGTGAATTCTCTCAAGGATCGTCGTGGCGCGACTATCCTTCTCGTGAAAGGTGGCTTTCACAAATTTTCCCAAGGTACATCCCTTGCACTGATCTGACTGCGCAAGAGTGCCTTTAGGAAGCCCAATAGAAATCTGTTGCAGTATCTTCAAAGCTCCATGGTGAAGGTGGCCCAATATCCAGTGCCACAACTCGCCATCATCCTGGCTCACCACTCCTTCTACCTTACCTGCCATTGCTGCGCAGCCATCTACCTGCAATTGATAAAGGTTCTTAACTCGAACCCCTATCCTCCGGGTCTCACCAGTTTCCTTACTGCGCAGGAAAGCCTTTCCCTCGCTGAAGACAACATCATATCCCTTGTATTTTAACATCGCCACAGAGATAAGATTCTTCTTCAATCCTGGAACATGCATCACTTCCTTCAATACGAAGGGTTTGCCAGACTCCCTCTCAAAGGAAATGGTACCGATACCGGTCGCACTGTATCTACCATCATCGCCCATCTCGATGTGCACTCCAAGATCTTTCTCATCCATATCAGTAAACAAATCTCGATCTCCTGTCATGTGAAAAGACGCACCACTGTCCAGAAACCACACTGATCCCGCCACACTTGAGACCAAGCATGCGATCACGAAAAATCCATCTCAAACTGCGAGGCTAAGGCCTCTCCAGCTGCAAATCCAGCAGCCTGCTTATTTTTCTTCTTCTGCGGAAAATTTGTGGCATAATGTTCGTGTTGGTGACAGTGAAAGCACTTCACCTTGGACATGTCCTGCTTCTTGCCTTTCGCACCGGAATGAGAAGATTTCTTTCTCTTCCCCTTCTTTGCTTTGGCAGCCAAAGCGCAATTCTCTTCATCAGAGTTCTTTGATGACGATCCGTCCCTGGTACTCCGCCTTATCTCCTCTTGTACAAGATCCGACCAAAGTCGCTCCCATCCTGGAAATTTCTCCCAACCATTGACAGAGTCCTGATAGGAATGCCAACTCTTCAGAAGCCCAAGGAGAGCAAAGCTCACCAAGTCCTCATCATCAACAGTCACACCCACACTTCCCAACTGATCCCTACATTGGATGAACTTCGTGAGGTACTTGGGCATACTGTCGCCTTTATCCATCTTTATGTTTCTGAGTTTATCCTTGAGCGCCAACTTCCTCTGGTCACTCTTGCTTTGGAATAAATCTGTCAAGGATTTCCACGACAGAATGGAATACCATGTAGGCTGGACACTATGTGATCCTTCACGCCCTCCAACAGAATCCTTCGATACTTTGCTATCTTCTTTTGCCAAGCCTCAATTACGGTAACATCGCTAGAAGTAGGCTTTGGGACTTCAGCACCTATGAACTCCTTCAACCCATTGTCATCTAACACCACCTCCATCCTGTCCTTCCATGCAATATAATTCGAGCTGCCCTCAAGGGCATACTCCAATCACAATCCGTTGAAAGACATCTCAACTTTGAAACCAAGAAAACACTGCTGCAAATTTGAATTCCACCAGCACAAAACTCAACCGCTTCAATGTTTTGCAGTTGCTCCAATGATCAATACTGCTTTGATACCATGTATAAATTTGAATAAATGTTAAATTATTCACCAAGATTATCCTGATCACACACTATTTGAGCTTCATGCATAATACATAACCTCTTCTACTATTGATCATCAATTTGCAGAAATTAAACAATCGCATGCACACATTAAAACCATAAACAATTACATATATAAACACAGTATTTATGGGAAAGCTTAAAGCTGAAAACCCCCAACTATCTGTATATTATAATGATAGAGATCATGTAACAATCATAGTACAAACTCCTCACAAGCTCTCAGTACAATCTCCAATTGTTACACACTACACAAGCTCAGATCATGTAAAACACATGCTCCAATCTGCTCCACCTGTTAGCCAGCCTCTACTGTGCAATCCAATATGGATAATCATGAGATCCAAGTTTGAATCCCACCAGTATGTACTGCGCAATCCTCATTGGCTTCTCCATCAATGTGTGTGCAAATCTCATGCACCAGTATAGTCACAACTGATAGTCACACTACTCTTTCACCTACCTCTCCACTGGTCTCCACTGAAACTGTCCATGCACTGCAGTTAACTGATGTATTCTTTAGTTGATTTATGAGTTAATAATTAGTGAATTAATTAATAATTAATTCACACCACTCTCACTAATTGTATCAATCAGTTAGACTAGATACAACTAGCTCAACTAAGTTAAGCTGAACACAACTCCATTAACTGTCTCATCAACTCCACCAAACTCTGTCACATGAGTTCTAACTGAAGTCAACCATGCAATAGCTCCACTAAACCCTAGGAATAGCGTAATTCCTTCTGTCAGCTGCATGTGCCACATCCGTGACTCGAACTGAAGTGCTCCAAGAGGATAAGATAATGTTTAGAGTCCAAATATTGTTAAGAGCTAATAATATTCGACATATCTATTTTTAGACTGTCAATCTAAAAATAGATTCCGCCCAGTATGTCTAAAAATAGAAATCCATATATTTTTCCCGGCTTGACCAACCATCCACAAATAGCATCCTGCAACTCATAGAACATGATCCATATGTCTAAAAATAGACATAGTCTAAAAATAGACTTTGCGCCAAAAATAGCCTGCGGGCCCACTTAGTGAAGGCGACTCCTTTCCACTAAGCTCATCATCTTATTGCAATCTCAACACTCCCTCTCAACAAGATAAGGATTATCTGCAACCCCTATCCTGCCCCTGTGGTATTCGAATTTGCTCCTGGTGAGCGCCTTCGTCAAGATATCAGCATCCTGATCCTCCGTGGGAATGTATGAAAGTAACATGATCTTCCGCTGCACACAATCTCTGATATGATGATACCGGATGTCGATGTGTTTAGATCTATCATGGCGGATTAAGCTGCACGGATCTACGCTTCTGTTTGTACCAGAAAGCTAACATTGACGTCTGAAAACCCCTCCCGAGATGTGCTCTTTAAATGAATTGGGCTCCACTGCCCAATGCATCAATGACACATAGCTTTATAATAATTGTCTGTCACCATAATCCATATCCCCGATGTGCCTTTGAGATAACCTGGGCCACAGCAGCTTCCCCCAGCCTTCCAAAAGAGCTTGGTAGGCTTAACCATAGCTTGTGAAAGCTGGTTAACAACATAGCATATATCGGGTCGTGTATTGACCAGATACATAAGCGACCCCACCAAATGTCGATAAACAGTGGCATCCACTACCTCCGTTGAAGTAGCATCCTCCTTCCTCCAACCACCAGGAAGAGGAGTATCAACAGGCTTGCAGCCATGCATGTTGAACTTATCCAGTATCTCCCGGGCATACTTACCCTAAGAAACAAACAGTCCACCACTGCGCTGCCAAATTTCCAATCCCAGGAAATAATGAAGGAGGCCCAAGTCCTTCATCTCGAACTCTTTTGCAAGATCCTCCTTGCATGAGAGTATCAACAGCTCATCACCTGTCAAAATCAAATCATCTACATAAAGTACAATGATCAGCAACTTACCCTCCACCACAATCTGGTATAGGTTAGGATCCACCTCACTCTTGGAGAATCCAAGTCTGGTGAAATAACTGTCTATCCGTGTGTACCAAGCACGAGGTGCTTGTTTCAACCCATACAACGCTCTCTTGAGCCTGCACACATGCGACTCACTGCTGAAGATCTTGAAACCTTTATGCTTCTCTATGAACACCTCCTCCTCAATGAATCTGTTGAGGAACACAGTATTCACATCCATCTGATGAATGTGCCACCCCATCTACGCTGAGAGAGAAAGAATCGTCCGTATGGAAGAATACCTTGCGACGGGTGCAAAGGTCTCCTCATTATCGATCCCCTCAATCTGTGAAAAGCCTCGAGCAACAAATATTTCCTTGTACTTCTCCACACTCCCGTCAGCTGCCTGCTTCACTTTGTAGATCCATCTCGAACCCACCACTAATTTCCCTTCCGGTCTCGGGACAATCTCCCATGCACTGTTTCTGACAATCGAATCATACTCTTCCACCATGGCATCTACCCATGCGGGGTCCTCCACAGCTTCCTCGAAAGAGGATGGCTCTGTCACGACACATTTGCTCACAAGAGCCATGTATCCGGTGTACCGGTCCGGTGGCCTCTATACACTTATTTATGATGTGGGGTCTCCTATGACCTTTTACGCATCTTGAGCCGGTCGCTCAGCTTCTGTAGTGCGCTTGCGCCCTCTGATGGTTGGCGCTGCATGAGTGGTCTCTTCCACTCCATGAACTTCCTCTTGTGGCTGATCCACATCCTGAAGCTCATCCTTAGGAACTAACCATTCGCTCCTCACAGACCTTCGTAGAAAAAAATTTATAAACAGATGCCACGATGACTTTTTTGTTTAGGAGCCTGAAAAAACACCTAACTTCCACAGATCATATCTCCGAAAATATTGCGAACCAAGCTCTGAAATTTTTAGAAAATATTCCTCAGGATTTCAGCTTCACACCCTAAAAATTTCAGCTTCTGAAACTTTGTAGAAAAAACGTTATAGTGAAAATGCCACGATGACCTGTTTGGAGCAGCGAAACCCTAGAATCCAAAGCTCTTATACCAAATGTTGTGTAACCAGCTCCAAAAATAGAAGAAAAGAGATATCAACGCCTTATAAATAAGCCACTTCGAGGGGGCAACCTCCAATACATTACATAAATGAACAATTCTTGGATGATACAATTTACAAAACCTCCTTTCTATATAGGAGTCCATGGGGCCATAATGTAATCCTAGTGGGCCACAATGTAATCCTAGCCGACCTAACAATAATAATTTAAGGGCACAATAATAACAAAATGGGGGTTACAAGGGTACAATAATAACAATAAGGGGGTTACACTAACAACAATAAGGGGTTATACTAGTAATATAGGGACCTAACAAGGGTAGGATAAATCAAATGTCGAATCCTGGAAAAATACATGCTAATTACAACAAAAGAACCATATACCAACATGCACATACCATGTATGTAAAAACCATATAGGAAATCACACATACAATCTGTCACCTAAAAGTATTCCCGTTGAAGTTGCTTGATCCTCGCCTTCCTTTTCTTTCCTTGTCCTTCCTTTTGCTTTTCCTCTCCTTTCCTTTGCTTTTCCTTTCCTTTCCTTGCTTGCTTTCTTTCTTTCTCCTATTGGTGTTGTAACATCCTCTTCCCACATCTACCCAATTAACCATCCAACTGGGGTAAACATGTGATGAGAGGCTACTAATATAAGATTCAACCTCCTAGATGACCTTAAAGAAGTGGAACCAGCGAAAACACGAAAAACACACCTTACACTGCATCATTGACATCCCTAGGGGGTAACCCAACCTTCCAGGGCCTGGTTCCTAGAGGGGGGACTAATTTTTATCCCCTTTACGGCTGAGCCGCATGCTTGTAAGGGCAAGGGAGTGGCTCTAGACCCTAGAGCAGCGAGCTATCCTTGTCAAGGTAGTGACTCATACCCAAAAAACAAATTTTATGCATGTAGCTATGGGATTTATGCCACCTTTTCAGTCCCTGAGCCCAGGTCACTGCCTAAAATTTCCTGTAACTTTAAGAGAGGGTAACTAACATTAAGAAAAACATATGGAAGCAATCACATCATCATGAAATCATCCGACCCCACCCAACCATGATAGGAATTTCGTCAAACATGTCACAAACATAGCATCCACAGACATAAACACTAGCTTTAAAAAAATGGGGTCTCTTACAAATTTGAGAATGGGTAAGAAGCCTTGCTCCCCTAAATCATAAGCTACAATATACTATATTATACCATAGATACATTGTGGATTCATTTACAAGTAAAAACATGGATAGAGCCATACCTCATCACTGTCACAATACATGCTTATAACCAACATAATACCAACAGAAATATCATGGAGACATTAGCAATATAATCCATATATAAACCAATGCATATACTCATCAAATACCAAGGCATTGAACCTTTCATTACTGAATGTAAAAACCAACCCGGAATGGGACTTCCGCGTTCCACCCGAGCATAGACATGGTTGAGCCAAATATCACTTCATCCAGTCACCCTCAGACCATATTCCAAGCACGAATGTGGGAATTTATCAAACACATCAATCAACACCAAATCAGGGCTCTAGAGACCACACCATCTCAACCCAAAATCAGTGATTCCACCTCATGGTCAGAAATCACTAACCATCACAGATTGGTCTCTATCCAAGCTGCTCTAGGGCTCCAAAGTGTTTGTTCCAACCAAGGCTTCAAGGACTATTAACTCAACCCCATCTGTTACCGGGCTTCCAGAGCAGTTTTCCAACCAAGGCTTCCAGGACTAGTAACTCAACCCACCTAGGGCTTCCAAATCATTTGTCCAACTAAGGCTTCCAAGACTAGTAACTCAACCCACAGTTGTCTGCCGGGCTTCCAAAGCGTTTGTCCAAACAAGTCTTCCAGGAACTAATAACTCAACCCAACATGTAAATGAATCATGAGAACCAACCATTAAATAATCAATGGAAATAAACCTACAATCACCATGGTTATCGAGGAAATGGAAAGGCCAAGAAAATCCATTTGCATAGCCATGCATGCTAAAACTAGTGAGGAAAACATACATGCAACTGGGTACCTACACTCAAAACCAGTTGTAGATGCTTGATTTGAATATGGAAAAACTAGTTTTGTTGTGCTAGCTTCCTCACCAGTATAATAAAAGTGTGCTTAAGGATCGTCTCAAATTAGTAAGTTATGAGAGGGTTTATGTGTCAAGTTTTGTGTGTCTTTTATGAGCAATTCATTAAGTAAATTAGATGTTAAAAAAACATGTACAACAAGTAAATTGAAGAGAAATAATACACAACAAACACATTACATAGTAGCTGATAATGAATTTCACCCCTCCTCGGCTACATCTCCATGGACCTGCTTCAATGGCTTGGCCCTCTTTGGATTAATGGTCAATTATTTGATTACATGCACCTACAGTGCTTCAATGGCTCTGCAATATGATCCATTGGATTCAAAAGATTCAAAGACCCCTAGGTAGCCTCTTCTGGCTCTGCAAATGGTCTTCAGGTGATCTAGACATGGCCTTCTCTCCTGGTGGCTTTGGGCTTCTTTAATCTTAAAAGTGAAAAAAAAATAGTTACATAAGTGCTCCTCTACCTCTGCAACCTGCACCATCATGCTCAGAGCATCCAAATCATCTAGGATTGACTCTTTCTGAGCCTAATGTGGTCAAATAATGCTCTAGTTATGGTTTCCTCAATTTTGGGCTGGGAAAACCCTCCAAATATGGAGAAACTCCAGTTAACCCCGACAAAACTGGAGGTCGCGTCGAATTTGGAGGCCTCCGCCAAACTAATCTGCTGAGATAAGTGCGATTAATTAAATATAAGCGCAATTTAATTGAATATTAGGTGCTAATGGTGCGTTTTATGTAAATTTGCATTAACTTGGGATTAGCGCATTTAAACATTGTTTATGGTTTAATAAAGTGGGTTTAAGACATTAAACTCTGCCATAATATATTAGGACTCTGCCACGGTCATAGCGCATTGGTCCTGTGCATTGGGGCTGGCCCTTTTAACCTCTTCGCATACAAAACCAAACTTTAAATAAAAGTTGGAATGCATATATTGTTGAAGTTTGCAACAAGAAACCATGAAATTGGCATCTGGAAACAACATCCTTGATACTAGTGAAAATTAAGCACCTACACTAGGTGGGGCCCACATAGGCTATTTTAGGTGGATGTCTATTTATATATGCATGAGAAAATTCTATTTATAGATTAGGTCTATTTATAGATGTATGTGCAAGTTCTATTTATAGATTGCATGTCTATTTATAGATGCATGTTGACTATTATTATCCCTTAATATTAGTTGGACAATAAATAATAATCTATTCTCAATGAGCTCTTGGAAATAGTTAACTTAAGAGGAAAATCAGTTAGCTATAAGAATTTCGAGTTGAGTGGTTGGTTGGTGGGACATGCAAGTGGAATTATTGGTAACTGAGTGATTCGAAGTTGTAACAGAGTTGGAAGTGTAGTTATGAAAGTTGTAAAGTAGTTTAACTCAGTTAAGTGAGTTAAACTCAGTTGTGCTAGTTGTAACTGAAGATACACTAGTGAGAGATCAAGTGAATTAATTATTGATTAATTCACAATCAGTGGTCTCACATGCAACTGAAGATTTACTACTATTAACTACATGCATGTAAGATCCAGTGAAGACCTAGTTGAGATGTAGGTGAAAGGGACAGATTAAATATCAGTTGTGACATTAGTGGTTGCACACATGTGACCACACACACATTGGATGTGCCTATGAGGATTGCACAGTCAAGGCAAGCAAGCATTCATTCATTCAAGGGTTCTTGACCATCAGGGATTGCGCAGAAGAGGCAGGCTGTTGGAGACAGTAAATTGGCTAAGGAACTTGCCAATTTTTGTATGACAGTGTGAGACAATTGTAGTATGTACTGAGAGCTCTTGGATTGGAGCTCTGTATGAGATTGTTTCATATCTATGATATAATACATAATAGAAGATAGTGGGGTTTTTAGCTTTATGCTTTCCCAGTAAATTATCTGTGTAATTTGTGATTGATCTTTCTTCACGATATTGTAATTGGCGATTGTGTTTTAAATTCCGCAAAGATTTTGTAGAAGCGATTATGTATTTAACCGTGGCATATAATTTTTAGATCAGGAGAATCCAGGCAATACATATTTTTGTATTAAATTTCTACATATATAATAAGAATCAATGCATAGTGTAGTTGGTAAGGCTTGTGCGTAGCATGGGGGAGGTCACGGAGTCGAGCCCGAAATCCACCCTAAATTTTTGTTGCATGACATAAAATAAAATTCGACCACACCATAGTCAAAATTCCGCCTTTGGGAGGGGCACGTGGCGGCCTCTAGGTTGGCCACGTGTCAACATCCCATTGGTTCTCCACAAACCAACCATAAAATGCCACATAGACCAGAAATTTGGGCCAACCATATTTTGACACTTGTCAGCATTCTATTGGATGAAGAAAAACCACTTTTGACCAAGAAATTGACCCCTTTGACCCTATTTGAATTTTTTTTGAAAATTTTCTTGTTTGGTCAAGTAGACATCATGCTCTAACTTTCACATACGGAGTCGATTTTTGATGAAATGAAGTGCGCTGGATTCCTAGTGAAGATACCAATCTGGTCATTCTAGTTTGGAGTGATTCTAAGAACTTTGATTTTTTAGTAAATTTTTGCCCCCAATTCATTTTCTGATCGCTCCTTCCTGCGAACAGGCTTTTGGTCCCACAAAAGCTGGTTATCTAATGAGAGATGAATACCATTCTCTTTCCCAAGCTCTATCAACTTTATTCTACTTGGAAAAATCTCTGTGACAACCACTTTGGCTCACTGACAAGCCTTGCCTTGAAAATGGCTTGGCACCTCAACCAATGTTCTCCTTTTGCTGCTAACCCAATCACTACAAGGAAAAGAACCTCTAGCGAATGTTATAAAGGAGGTTTTTAGTGTTATAAAATTTTTAAAAAAACATTTGCTACAACATCCATTTTCGGTAATGGAGGTTTTTGTGGAGCTTCTAACAGAATTTCAACACAACTGAAAAAAACTGGTCGGCCGGAGGTTGTTACAGATGTTTTTTCTCATCGGTGTGTGCATCAGGTGTTAACGCGCTTGTGCGTTGTACTGTGAATGCACTGGTACTGTAAACCTACCAAGCACTGGGATGGAAAATAAATTTCAAACGCCCTGAGGTGTTTAGCAACGACCCGGTGCGTGTTAGACAGCCATTTGCACCGGGCCGATGGAAGGTGCATGCATTTTGGTATTGGTATTTGTGTGGTGCCCATAGGTCATATAAACACACCGGTGCACATTATCATACAAACACACCGGTGCACAGTAACTAACATGCACTGATGTTCATTTTGTATTTTTTAGAAACATCGACTAGTGATAGTGCAATTATTGTGATTTTTTAAAATTCATTATTCATCAAAAGTCGACACATATCTTATAGCAATATTCATATCAATTAAATTTTTATTAGTGCATTTGAATGTGATGTTTGGATTAATTTGTTATATCATATCATCAGATTTCACATCTCTTCATTATAATATTTAATCATCCATATATTTAATCAGTGGTGTAACATTTCACAGCAACAATGGAGAACACAATAGAATAAATTAAAACATATATATATATATATATATATATATATATATATATATATATATATATATATATAAGACACACTCTGCAGAAAAAATGGGACAATTATTGGTATCCCTCTATATTTCAATTGGGACACTATGTCCATTACATTAAACAAAATGTCTGAATTCATAGACAAATATTTCAAAAAATACAATGCCTTGCTTTGATATCCAAAGATATTGATCATCATTCTTCGCTGGAACTGTTGTCACTGGTCGAGCTACTTCCATGACTTGGGTTATTTTGAGGAATGTTTTGTTCACTGTGTTGATTGTTTTCTTCTTCTTCAAGTTCCATCTACAAACATAAAAATAAACTGTAATGAGTGTATATACATTGGTGAGAATAATTAAAATTGCAATATTAAATAATATACATCAATGTAAATCGAAAAGAAATGTACCATAGCAAGAATTGACTCATGAACTATACATATTCTTTCAAAACCAAATTTCATGCCATCTTTCAACAATTCATTTGTTGGCGCAGTTCCATACTTTGTTTCCTGCAAGTTTTATACCCCATAACAAATCATATATTTAATATAAAAGAATTTTTTGTTCTATTAATTATAGACGAAGCTAAGTAAGACAAGATAGATGCTTACAAATTCTACAATTAATTTTTGATATGCCAACATATACTGACAACACATATTTAACCCAATGTCAATCAATTCGTCTGATGGCTCTTCTTTGTATGTTAGAACCTGCTTGAAGACATTCAATGCTGATTGTTGTAAAACAACTTAAAATATACAAAAATGAAATCTAGTTAAGCTGTTATAAGGAAGTAACAATTACTCACAAACATAGATATCAACCCTTTTATTCCTTGTCGTCCTATTCTATGTGTTGAATGGGTTCCATTTTCTTTTCTTTTCTGCAAGAAAATACTTGAAATTAATATTTAATGCTAAATTGTTTATTTATTGTACCTAATCAAAAAATTCAAACATTACATATGACATTTGAAACATGTTGTTTTTGAGATGGCTCCTCGTGCGATGCAATTATGTCCATTTCTTTGACCATATCCTTTTACACCTTTTTGGACATTCCTACTGGCATATTTCTGATATCAGCTCGTTCATCCTTTGAGATTTTCATAATCTTCCTAAAAATGTAACATGACAATAATCTATTTAGTTTTTATATTGATATATAAAAAGTAAATATAACAAAAGTGATATTTATAAATTATTGCTTTCTTGTAATATATACATATAATTCTAGAAAAACATTTAAAAGAATGTTAATTTTTCATTCCTTCTTTTTTGTTGTTGTATGTTTTTGTTATTAAAATTCTGACATGTCTCATTGACCAATTCTCTAGAAACTCATCCTATAGTTTAAATAAAATTTGGTTCTTGGAATCATTGCATTGATTTTTGTATTGTAAGTGGAAAGAATGTATATACATTCGTTCCACTAGATCCCTCAAAGTTTTGTAAAAGTTTTTCCCCATTTCGTTAACCTCCAAGACCACTCCAGATGAGCTAAGGAGCAATTCATTTTCATTTGCATGTTCTATTTTTTTCTTTTCTTAGAACAACATTCATTTTCTTTGCTGTTGGTCCCTGCAGAACATTAAACATATGTGAATTAATATATTGTTTGAAACATGTTATCTAATATTTTGAAGTATATTATTAATGAAAATTCAAAAAAGAAACTCAGAATGGTAAAAGTTAAAACCTGTTCACTGTTAGGTCAATTGACAAATCAGTTAACACAGAACAAGTAGAATTTATCGCGTCCTACCCTACATCAGAGATTGTGTTGAAAATTGAAAAAATTACTCATTTACATATATTTTATAGTCCTAGACATAAATTTGTCATGAGAAGCCAGAGGAAAAGCAGGAGAACAGAACAGTCACAAAACCTTGTTTCCAGAGATGTCCCTATGGAAGTAGTTTGGAAAGACTCACAAGTAGATCCATCTCAGGATATAAGACGTTTGACTCATTTTGAAGGATCATATGCATCCTCCACCATAGAAAATGCCATTGAAGTTAAAAAAATATTCAAATAAAAGGATGAAAGGATCATTCAATTGGAACAAGAATTGCAAGCAGAGAACCAGAGTGTTAATCAACAATTACAAGCACGAGTATCACAGCTCCAACATAACCTAGATCAATTAAAGCTGCAACACCAATTTGAAATTGGTGCTAAATATACTCAGATACATCAATTTCAATTCACTGTTGAGCAGTTGAAAGACAATCCCAAAGTAGATGAATTCAGGAAGGAAGATTTGGAATTAAATACCCTGTTGGCCCAAAAACAAGTTGTTTTCTACCAAAAATTGTCTAGTATTATTGAACTATGTGAAAAAATCGATTCACTGATGAATCGTGTAGCTGACCACAGGATCAGCTTTTATGAGATCAATGACAAAGTATCACAGTATGTCACCTGGAAAGATATTGCTGAAGTTCGAAAGGCTAATCTTCCCAAGATTGAAGATTCCAAAAATTAAATCTTATTTACTGATTGGTACATATAGTTAAAACAAGTTGAAAGGGAAATTTTCATAGCCAGAGATGTTGCTAAAAAAATTGTTGAAACAGTTAGCCATAATCTCATTGCTGCTAATCTAATTAATATATGCCCTCCTGGCTCTCTACCTATTGTAAAATATTTAATAAGACAGTGGCAGGAAATGTCCAAGGTAAAGAAAGAACGCGTCAAAAAATTGGAGAAGCTAGATTGGGAAAAGTATTGGAAGTATTTGGTTAAGCCACATAGCTAATGACTAATGTTGCATTGTCTAAGATATACTTCCTCTTACATGATGCCTGCACTATCAGATGTGGTCTATACAAGACAGTTGCGCATCAAGCTAGGTCAACCTCCTTAGGTTCAACCTATGATCAACATCCTTCAACTGGAGGAATGAATGGCCAAAGAGACAGCGATACAATCCTGAAGCGAGTCATCCCACCAAATTTTGTTTCTGTTTTAATTTCACTTAATTTAAGGAGAGTTGTTTAAACCTCCTCAGCTCTTTATGTAATTTCTGTTTTTGTACACTTTATTTTATTATATAAATCCCTTCATGTCTTGTAAGAAGGGGTCCTGAAATTTTGAAAATAAGACTTTACAAAAGTTGCACTTTTGTACTCTTGAAGTTTTTCTTAATAGAAAAGGCTTGACGAGACACTGTTTTTCAAATTAGAAGAGTTAGCATATATATGGTACTTTTATCTTTATGTTGATATTATGTTTCAAATGAGAAATATTTGATTATTCTTATGATGTTTTGTTATATGTATCTTTTTAACACAATCTAGCATTAATTCACTTCTAAACATGTTCGATTGCCATTTTTTATTCATATTCAATACATGCAATAAATAGATGCGATATATTCTTATTCAATTGATTTGATTAAATATTTAATCAAATCAATTATCTTAAAAAAAAAATCGTCTCTCTAAGTGTTTGTTAAATCTTTATTTGGATTCACTGAAAGATCATCTCTTGAAATCACATATAATAGAAAGATAATTCGTCTCGGGATAGAGATAGGTATATATATATTTTATTTAAGATTGTTATCACTCCCATTTATCAAGTCAGAGTTAGTTAAAATACCACCCATCCACAAAATTATATTTCATTGGGAAATTGGTCCCATAAATCCAGTTGAAGCCACTATCTCAAACGGATAAGGGACGACTTTTAAGTCCCTAACAGGCTGGTTTTCCCCAATGTTGTTGCACCGATTTTTGGGGCATCAACTATGTGTCACATGTTGTATTGAGGTTCAAATCAATGCCAAAGGAGGAGTTTGTTGGAATTGTAGTGTTGGAATTGATGTCAACAAGTCTTGGTTTTGTTCATCATATGCCTATGTCTACCTCATGATGTGTGATAAGTGTTTGCGTGATTGGCTTGATGGTCTTGTTAGTTCGCGTTGATGTCAACATAATTATGACTAGACCCAATGGAGGTGAATTAGAGATGGATTCTACGTGTGATTGTAGATTGAGGTTGGCATGTTGTGTTGGAGGAGATGATGGTGTTGCAAGTGGTTGTAGTGCTGCTCTAGGTGTTGCATATGTATCTACATGTCTTGGAGACATTAGATTCCTACTATGTGTGTTGAGTTGTGGTTTTTTGTGTTGGAGGTGCTTCTACTAGTGATGGAGGTAGTTCTGTGACGGTGCTGTTGCAGGGGTTAGAGCTGTTGCTACAGGAGTTAGAGATGCTGTTACAAGTGTTGGAGATGTTTAGACATGTTGTGGTTGTTGCTTTAGGAGATGGATTTATTGGTATCGGTACTAAGGTTAACGAAATAGGACTTGCATGTAATTGAATTGTTCTTAGCCTATTTCATCAGTTGCAGACTTGAAATAGAGGTTTGGAGGAGTAATCAGATGCTGAAGAAGGTGTCCCATTAGTTAGCAAAAGTTTTGAACTGAAGATCCATTCGTTTTCTTCTTCTTTAGCCTCAGTTGCATGGATCAAAGCTTGTGGGAATGGATGAAAAGATCTAGCCGTTGGCTTGCTATGTTGTGTGAGTGACTAGTCAGATATGCTCAATGTTGTGCATGTGACCAAGGTTTTTCACGAGAATTTCTCTACATTCCTCATGATAATCAACTAATTTTGTGTTGTGGCAACATCCTTGATAGAAAATTTTCGGTTTATGGTCGAAAAATTTCATGGGACCTCAAAAATTTGGATAAAGTTGAAAATATAGAAAATGCAAGTGGAGTTAGTGGTTGACTGAGCCAATGAGTTGAATCTAGATAAAATCAAGCATATGAACAAAGTTTTGAAGCCCAGTGGTTCTGTGTAATTATTAAGTTGAGCACTTGAGTTCATCTACATATTGGAGGAAGCTTAATACTAGTATGGTTGATTGTTTTGTTATGTGGAGTGAGTGTGAGCTTGGAGAAGAGTATGTGAGCTATGTGAGGATTGTATTCCAGAATTTCTGAAGCAGTTTGCAGTTGTACCAGCAGTGAGTTGAAGTATGTTTCAGCCATAAGATTGGTGTAGTGTGTGAGAAGATGAAAGGTGGATTGGAGTAGTGGTTTATGAGATTGTGTGGCAACTAGTGGAGATTTTGAATATTGTCTTCTCTTATTTTTTTCTTCAGTTTTTGTTGGATCTTTTGATTGAAAACAATGGTGTTGTTGTGATTTTCATGTTGAATGAATTGGGAGTCCATTATTAAAATATAAGAAATGATACTCACATGGAGGAAGTGAAGGCATGGAGGCTTCATAGTAGACAATGACTTGGCGGATTTAGTAGAAGGAATAATTTTCTCCATCCAATAGGAGTTGGATAGTCCAATGGTGATAGGGTGAGGATTTTGACCCTGGTGGCCTTCAACGGATGGTAATCCGTAGATCCATGAGAGAAACATTTTCCTATATGATAGGTGCCAACATACATGAAAGAAGCCGAGTCTTCTGACTTATGGGTGTAATATTATCCATGTATAATTTTTTCAACATAGAATAAAATATTGAGCAACGCAGTATAAACATGGTGGTTTTTTTCCCGATGAAGGATTTTCCACTAGACATACTTGTGTCAATTTTGTGGATTGATTTTATCATTTATTGTCTATTTTTATGCTCTAATCAATGGTTGCATGTTTTATTTTGTGAATGGATTAAAATATTAATATTTGGAGAAGAAGTTTATATGTGCTCTTACTACTAATTCACCCCTACCCCGTCTCAGTAGTGATCTAGTTTACAACACATATAAGAGGAATTGGGGAAAATGGAGGATACCATGGTGAAATTGTAAGATGAAATGATACTTCTACATGAATTAGTGGTACCCCTTGTTGGTATACATAAGAAAGTGCAAGAAGTTATAAAACTCCTCAAGGTGGAAAACAAAGTTGTTTATCAACTCCAGGAATGGGTTACCAAATATCCAGATGTTGCACAATAGTTGATTATAAAAGATAGGATTTCCATAGTAATAGAAAGAGTAAAAATGAGGCTCCACCATCAGAATTATACATGTCTTGGAGAATAGTCGACCAACACTATTGCTTCCTATAATCGACTGCAGAATGGTTTAGAGTCTCTAGCACAGAAACACGAGATTCCTTTAGTGGGATCACTTGGAGAGATAAGAGGTAGGGAAATCATCTTTCAGGCAGTGAGATAGTACATCCAGAAAATCCAGCAGACATCAACACAAGAAGGCTTAGATATCACTAAAGACATTATTATACAATATTCCATTTCACTAGCTAATGCCACGTGAAACTATCATGGCTATGGAATAGTGTACAATCAAGATCCAAATGTATATTGACATAAGCACTAGAGGTGAAGATGCAATTTGCAGCAGAATTTCTAGTTCAGATCAAAGTCATTTCTACAGAATTCAGAGCGTGACATAAATACATTACCAATGAGCTCCATGAAGAAGCAAATGAATTTTCCTTTTGAAAAGATCCTTGTTGCGATGAAATTTACATGCAAGGAGTTATTGTTCTATAATCATATTCCCTATTAGGATTACTAGGCAACAAAACACATGGCTAACTGATACAAGAGAAAATCCCCAACCATATGATCATACAAGAAAGTAATCATGCATTCCCTAATTCTATAGGGTTTGAACCAACACTTAGTATCCTTGTAGATTGGTGATGGCTCTCGAGTTTGATGTAGAATCCTCTCGCTCTAACTAGGATATCCCGCTCTTCTACCACCAATATAAGCCTGCACATAAGCACAAACAAATAAGGACAATAGGTGATCTTCTGTAGAATATTTTCAGCTCAAAGAAATAAACAATAATATGAACAAATAACTACAAGTATAGATCTGAAAATAAAGGAACATATATCTCTTATTAATAAATAATCAAATGGTACAATTATAGCTTCAAGCATAATATCTCCTCCCCAAAACCTGATAGAGTCTCCCCCACTCTGAGGAATATGGCCTTAAAACAAAGTATGTCTTTCAATCTATAAATCAAGGTAGCAACATCTCGATAGAATTCCCACTCTCCTCTCCCTTTCCTCTTGGTGAGATTATATTGGTTTATTATATCCTTTGGGAGAATGTATCTAGACACCTAGGGGCTTGCTAAGTTAAGAAAATTCTACAATAATGGACCCCTAGCCAACTCATACACAAATGGGTCAAGTTGATCTACTGGGAATGACAAACTCTAGAAACCTTTTTCACTCACGAGTTTTTTCTCAATTATCTCAATTATGAAATAATTATTATCTCATAATTATAATATTATGGAAAAATAATTATGATAAATTTCTCAATTATGTAATTTCAACCTTTTAAAGTGGGATAAATATCACATAATAAAAAGAAAAGGTTGAAAGAGGATGCATTTTAGCCAACAACTAAGGTAAGTTGAAATTGGGTTTCTCTCACTATAATGTGGTGGAAAATAGGGTTATAACATATTCCCCCTAATGCATGAGGCCATAAGAGAAATTGATGGCCTAAGTGCATTGCAATAAAGCTCAGAGGTAAAAATAGGAGGAAGAGACAAAGACAAGAATCTGGATTGGAAGACACCAAATGTTGAAGTCTCATATGTGCTGATAACATCCCTGAGGCGGGCATACACATGCTCAGTCATAAATAAATACTGAACATGGCCGCCAAAAAATACGTTTTTGATCCATGAAATGAAATGCTAAAACATGGCCATGAAGCAATACATAGTGGATACATGTGACTCATCAAATAGATCATAGCCAAGAAAAAATACAATGTGGATATATGTCACATTATACATCAGTAGGACTATGGACACATGACAGACAGGAAAGTGTCTTAGATAGCCCTCAAAGAACATGAATGATACATAACTCCAACGTAGCCTGGGAAGGATGTCATATAAAAGTGAGATGTTCCTAACCCAGGGTCTTTGACAGAACCCTAATGGTACAGATCTACATCATGCGAATATATGAGATGATGTCAAGCATGGTCGAAACTGTCTGATTACTAACCAATGAGGTAAACCATTAACATACACGAGGGAATCCACCAATGAGGAAAATGGACCCCAATGTTACTAGTACAATCCACTAAGTGTGAATATATGAGATGGTGTCAAACACCAGTGAATTATACCAATCAAGTGAAAATTATGTAAACCCACTTTCAATCACGAGGAAGCCTGCCACTGAGGTCTGCAAGCTCCAAGGTACTACTGGTTCCTAGATCAAGCTCCTCTATAATGAATTGAAGTCAATAGGAGAAGATCCTTTGAAGGAGGGCCTTGATGTATCCCCCATCAATCGACATGGAACAGACCAGGATGATGTGATGTATGGATGAAGTCATGAAGTGATAAAGTACAACTGGCATAGGGATGGTCGAATAAAAAATTTCAATAGGATACTGTATATGGCCAACACAGGATGAGACTTCCCTTGAATACATAATGACACAATGATGAAAAATTGACTAAAATGAGAGGGGGGTGAATTAGTTTATTCCATTTATGGTCATTGAAATTCTTTTCATTAAAATCATTAACTGAAACATTACATGAGAAGCTTAAAAAATAATGACCAGAAAATTGAAAATGTGAAAAACGAGTAATAAGCAGACCAATGCATCACATCGACACATCATAATAATGCATATCGACACTAAATATAAGTGGAAACCAATAAGGGAGAAAACCACAAATTTATTATTGTTGTGATGCAAAGGCAATCTCCTACTCCTTATTACATCTGATTTTTTGTAGGCTCCAACCTACAAGAGGCTACTACCTCAAATTTATACAAGATGTAACATGCAAGGAAACTCCAACTCCCATATGTTTTATATAGGCTACAACCCATAGGAGGATCCTACCTTAACAAGATCCAATCTGATATTTATCAAGCCACTACTTGAAAGGAGACTAAAATCCCCTGATGAAAATAAGAAACAACAATGTGCTGGTTTACCTGGTCATAAATTATGCATCTCTCCATATTCATTTTTGCCTCTTCTTCCCTTCAAATATGCTTCACATAAGCTCCATATGTGCCAGGTAATTAATGCATAACATCTCAATAAACTCTCTCACATTCTCCAACTCTCTAACCTCACAATGCCTTTCAAAATAACATATTTTATAAAGATAATTTACTGGCTATTTGTATCCCACATATGAATATGACGTGAATAGCCTTGAATCTTTTCCTTCCACTCATTTGTTTCCAAACTCTTCATATATTGAATATTAGACCATAAAAATAAATAATATATCCAATACTAATTTCAACCACATGCAATGATTAAATGCATAAACCTAATGGCAACATCAAATAACAATATTTATCACAAATGCATCATAACAATCTTTGCAACAACTTTGCCTTTGCCTTGGAGTCTTGGCTTTGCATCACAACAATTAAGCTCAACAACAAATTAGTATCACCATAATTCTTCATTAAACAATCTCTACAACATTATCTGAGCATATCCTAACTCCTTTATGCTTTTACTTACATCTAATCAACATGACTTATCAAAGCCACAAAAAAAAGCATCAAGCCATCAACATGACAACATATCACCATGCCATACCACCTGTTGCTACTCCATATCTTTAATACTCATGCATACCTTTCTATTGTTCTTTGCCTTGCTCGTCTTATGCTACTCCTATTCCTTTGTTGGTCTTGTGATTCCATTTTTCTTTCTTCTCTTGTGTTGCTCCTTTGCCTGCTGTTCCTTGTGAAAATTTCTGAATACAATAATACATAAATCCTACTACAATATCTTGGTTTACTTCTCCTACTTGTGATTAAACTATACAAGTTATTCTCAGAAAATACCGAAGCAAACATAACTAACAACCTACACACATACAGATCATTTACTGAATATTACACTCATTCAACAAAGTGACACAAAGATGTTTCAGACAAATTTCCTTGGAAAAACCCAATGCGGGAAAACAGGTACATCAGATATGAGGGTTTATTATTATTAAGTAGAATCTGAGTACAAAAAATCTGGGCACCTTACTCATTAACCCGACAGATAAAAAATAGATCTGTAACAATACTTGTTGTTTTGGAGACTGAAGGCTGGATTGATTCACATCCTCAAACAATATTTATAGAACTCAGCCCTGTTCTACCTCTAGAAACCCCAACGCTGCTTTGAAGCTGCTTGCGTCAACCTTGCTAGCCTCTCTGTGTCCCTTCGCTACTAAGAAGGGGACTGCGTAACTCCAGACGGAGTGACACAGTCCTTACATTATCTTGGTTTGCCTTTGCGTAACCCTGATGGCCTCCTAAAGCTCCAACGATGCTGCTCCTAGGTCTGCATAGAACCTGCGTAGCGGCTGGAACCCTCTGCACTGTGCAAATGCTGTGTAGCCTCAGCTTCCTCTACGCTGATCTTGATTACTGTTCCTTTGCCTCTTGCTGACTCTTGGCTCCATGATCAGATCATCCCCTTAGCCAACACCACCCCTCACTACAGCCGAAACTCTTATGGAAATTATTAGCAAACCCACCCTAGAATTCCAACTTAGTCTCTCAGCTTTGCCTGTGTGTGTGTGTCTCCAACTGACCCCCAAGCCTTTCTCTTATAATTTTTCGTTGAGACATCAACGATCATGATTTAATCTCTTATCAACGACTTAGATTAAAATACTTCTTGACCCGCGTCACTTAGAAAATTTCATCACATGTGTTTAATTAATTCACTTTAATATCTCACTCATTAGATGAAATTTCTCCAAACACTTTCTGGGTTTTGGAGGTCTTGTGTGTCTTAGCCCCTCAAAATTTTAGGGCTAGAGCACACACGATGCTACCCCAACACTCAAAATCTCAACACTCCCTCTTATCACGGAGTGTGCTTTAATAATACACCCATACCATGTATCAAAAGATCTCAACATTAGTCTTTGCACTGCTGATGCTTGGCCTGTTGCCCTCCAACCACTACTCTACTGCTTTCTGTACTGCTGCCCCTGTCACTTCCATTGACACTGCTACATCTGTACTTCAACTCCCTCTCAAATTGTTACGTCATGCTGCCCATAGAATTGCCACTACTAACTGTTGCACTGCAACTCAGTTGCTAAGAAGTAAGCAACTGAAGGACCCTTGCCCAATCATTAACAGACAAGTCAGGTTGCATCTCATCACTAAAGCTCTCTTGGATGTTGCTTTATGCTATCCTCCTAAAGCCACTATGCTGCTACAACTTTGTTCTGCGTGAGCACAACATTTCTATGCTGCTGAAGTCCCATAAGCCTCTACGCTGCTGCGACCTATACACTGTGCTGCTACCTCTACAATGCTTCAACTCTGCCCTCTGCTTCACTATGATCTTCTGGAACCATGTCCCTACTTGTCTTGCTACCGTCTTAAGGCTCCCGTAGCTCTTATGTGATCCAAGAGTTGGGCTACTCAAGGATCATGCCTCCCATCTGTAGCTTCTCTACAGATCCATATCACCCCACTTACATGGCTCATGAGCACTCATGGCTATGTCATCATCATTCCCATCGTCTTTGTTGCCGTTGCCTTGGAATCAAAAGTTCCTTTGTCCTTTTTCTTAGGAAAAGTGCTGGCGAAGTGTCCAAGTTCACCACAATTAAAGCACCAGACCTTGGATAGGTCCCTCTTCTTCTTCCCTTACTACCTTTGTTCCTTCGATGCAAGGATTGAACCATCTTCCTCTTCTTTCTTCACCCTGACAGTTCCACTGCTGTTGTTTTTCCTCTTGGTGATTCTCATGATCTCCTCCTAACGGAGGATTGCCCACATGTCTGCCAAGGATGGTAATGCTACCCTGCCTAGTATGCTCTATAAAAATGTTTCCCACTCTTTGATGACCACATTCAAGGCAGTCCTTACCAAGAGTTCTTCATCCAGAGTCACATCCATGGCAATCAGTTGATCCCGGATGGTTTGAAGTCATAAAAGGAAGGGATCTATCTCCTCACCCTTCTACATCTAGAACATCCTCATCTGATTCTCTAGAAGCATATTTATTTGAATGGTGCTTCTCTGATACATCTTCTCCAAATCGGTCCACATCTCATTTTCCCTCTTCTCCCTGACAATATGTGGCACAACATGATCTTTTACTCCATCCATAATCAAACTCTTAGCCCGCGCTTGATTTTCATTGAATTTATTTAGAGGATCTGCAGGCTCAACTAGGACATTCTCCACATGGTTCTTGATGTCGTACTCATCCAGGACTGTCAGTCTCCTCACTCTCCAGATGACGAAGTTGGACACATTATTCAACCTTTCATGATCTCTTAGCCCATGAGAAGCCATCTAGCTCAAACATGATGAAACGATACTCTTGTCCCTCTTTTTGCTACAAAACTCAACATAAATGATGGATCTAGGTTTCTTGGCGATTAAAAACCCTCTATAACAGTTTCTGCCTCTATCAAC
The DNA here is from genome assembly GCA_034641835.2 of Pinus albicaulis. Classification (NCBI taxonomy): domain Eukaryota; kingdom Viridiplantae; phylum Streptophyta; class Pinopsida; order Pinales; family Pinaceae; genus Pinus; species Pinus albicaulis. The sequence goes on from CM076582.1 coordinate 89,459,553, forward strand.
TGATTTCCCTCCTGGAAATCTTCAGCCAAAAAAAATCGAACAATTCTCTATGATCACCTTCCTGATCGAATCTCAGATCTATTTGGCTCAAATCTGCTGAGTGATTGTCTTCCTCCCACTCTTTGTCAACTTAGATAGGCACAATTCTGCACCAACATAATCTCCACCACACCAGAAACTGCTGAAGATATGAAGCAATGCTTCTGGATATTGGAAATAATTCTTAGCAACAGAAAAGTAATCTGGACTGCATCCCTCTAGCTGGCCTCTGCATGAGTAGACTGGCCCAGTGCAGCCTCGGCGTAGTGGCTGCATAGCGCAGGCTGCTCCTGTGTCCCTCTGGAAGGAAATGTGTTGTCTCTGCGTCACCTAGATGGGACTGCATGAGCCCTTGCGTGACCTTTGCTGGGACTGCGTCCTCCTCCTATGAAGCTGCCCTCTCTAGATCTGTTGCTTCAGCTGCTACCCTGTAGAAAATATATCTTTAGCTGATTTGCTAGAGATTCAACTTGATCTGCAATTGCTCTGATACCATGTGAACATTTGTGAATACAATAATATAGAAATCCTATTGTAGTATCTTGGTTTACTTCTCCTACTTCTGATTAAATTATACAAGTTATTTTCAGAAAATACCGAAGCAAACAAAAATAACAGCCTACGCACATACAAATAATTTACTGAATATTACGCTCATTCAACAAAGTGACATACAGATTTTTCGGACAAATTTCCTAGGAAAGACCTAATGCGGGAAAACCGGTGCAATAGATATGAGGGTTTATTATTATTAAGTAGAATCCGAGTACAACAAATCTGGGCACCTTACTGGTTAACTCGACAGAGAAAAACTAGATTTTCAGCAATACCTGCTGTTCTGGAGACTGAAGACTGGAATGATTGACACCCTCAAACATGATTTACAGAACTCAACCATGTTCTACCTCTAGAAACCCCAACACTGCTCTGAAGCTACCTGCGTCAGCCTTGATAGCCTATGTGTGCCACTGCGTTGCTCAGAAGGGGACTGCGTAGCCCCAGAATGGGTGACGCAGCCCTTATGTTGCCCTGAATGGCCTTTACGTAACCCTGATGGCCTTGTGAATCTCCAGCAATGCCCCTCCTGGGTTTGTGTAGCAGCTGAAACCCTCTGCACTGTGCAACTGCTGCGTAGCCTCAACTTCCTGTGTGCTGCTCCTAATTGTTGTTCCTCTGCCTCTTGCTGACTCTTGGCTCCAAGATCAAATCACCCCCTTAGCCAATACTACCCATCGCTGTAGCTGAAACTCTTCTGGAAATTCTTAGCAAACCTTCCCTAGAATTCCAGCTTAGTTTCTCAGCTCTGCCTCCGTGTGTGTGTGTCTCCATCTAACCCCCAAGCCTTTCTCTTATATTTTTTTTGTTGAGACATCAACAACCATGATTTAATCTCTTATCGACAACTTAGATTAAAATACTGATTGATCTGCATCACTTAGGAACATTTCATCACGTGTTTAATTAATTCACTTTAATTTTTCTAATTCCCTAAGTTAGACTTAGGGTTCTCATTAAAAAAAATAATTATTTTAATATCTCACCCATTAGATGAATTTTCTCCAAACTTTTTCTGGGTTTTGGAGGTCTTGTGTATCTTAGCCCCTCACAAAAATTTAGGGCTAGAGCACACCCAATGCTACCCCAACACTCAAAATCTCAACACTCCTTGCCTTGTTGCTCCTTTACTTGTTGCTCCTTTTCATTCCGTTCCTTTGCTTTGCTGCTTTTTTGTCTTCTTTTCCTTTCTTCTTCTCTTGCACACCTTATTTCTCTTTTGCTTGTTTCTCCTTTGCTTGCTGCTCCTTTGATTTGCGGCTCTTTTACCTTATTTTCCTTGCTGCTGCTCCTACATACCTTTTTCTGCTCCTTTTCTTGCTACACCTTTTCCTTGCTGGTCTCCTATTGTTATTTTTCCATCAATGACAACAATGCCAACAATCTCCCCCTTTGGCATTTATGGCAACACATTTTATCCTCCACCCTTTCATTCTGAGAAGTGTCTTCCTTCCTCTCATTACCTCCCCCTTTGAAATCAATGGAAAGGTGGTTGTAAATGTCTTGTAGCCTGTAAAAGAGTCCTTAATGTAGCTATCATCATTTCATTAATTCTCTATAACCTGCAATGTCTTGTTTTGCATAAACAATGTTGACACTATCATTGGATGAATGCCACTCTAGATGGCTTATTAGGGCTTCTCCATAATGAATGAATGCTACTCCAAAATGAATGCTGCTCTATATGACATATAAACATTGTAAGAGTGGTGCAATGAGAACACTCTTAAAGTAAGGAAAACATGGTATGCATGAGAAATGCATTATATTGAGTACTACTTGATATAAAAAAATGCAGCATATTTAATACCAAATGATAGTATTAAATTCATTTCCATGCCATTCATTGAAATCACTAATGAGCTTGGCTTGTAAACACTAGGGTTTAAGGTTTATGCAGTTGTGTTGGAATTAGAATAGCAACAATGACATCTTCACTAATGAAACTTACTCGTTCTGTCCAATTTGCAGTCAATGTTTTCAAATCTCCATCTACTGATGGAATTAGCTTAGGATTAATGGGACATTATGAAAACCATTTGTGGGGCATCTCATTAATCTTTCTTGAATCATTGGGGTTTCCAATTGGTGGATTACACCAAAGTTTTATCTCAGCAACAAAGAACATTTGTACAAATGAGAACCAGCCTTAAAGTTGTTGATAATTCAGTGGCAAGGCGAGTTATGTGTATCTAGGCTATCAAAGGAATTGAAGTAGCACACCTAGGGGATACAATTATTTCATCTGTGAAGCAAGAACATCCTCGTATGAAAGTTAATAAGGGTGAAGTAGTATATTGTGTCGTTGTGTGTGTTGCTATGTGACGACAAAGATGTGATAGAAGTGAGATCAGGTTTGATGACAATGTTGTTGTTGTTGTGAATAAACAAGGAGAGCCTATTGGAACCCGAGTGTTTGGTCCTGTACCACATGAAATAAGGAGAAGAAGCTTGTACAAATTAAAAAAAATCTCCTTATACAATGCGTTTCGGTGCTAGATGTGTAGCCATGGTACCATATTGAAGCACTGGAAACAATGCACTACAAATAACCATATCTATGTTGCACTAAAATAAACAATATTCTCTCCATGATTATGATAGAGGTTTGCGGTTTTCAAATTAAGGAGGCATCAATAATCATTTGAAGAGTGTTGTTCCAAATATGTTCCAAAACATTTGCAAGCATAAACTGCACAACATAAGAACGTTGTTCCAAATAGTCCTTTTAAATAAACATTGATATATTTTGACATTAATGCAGTCAACAAAGAAACGTTGGTTTATACTCAGATTAACATTTTTCCAACTGAAAGGATTCACGTATTGCAAACTCTGTGCCATGTATTAACGCTATAACATAAACAAGCCTTGATAGGTGCCACAGAGCGTGCCACACGAGCAACAAAACCAACCTTGATAGGTGTCACAGGCGTGAAAATCCACACGGTTCACAATGAAGGAAGGAAAATAGATTCTCATTTGAAAGGAAAATATCCAGACTCTTACAACCATTGCATATCTCTCTCTCACACACCCACACTTTTTTTTTTTAAATACCCTCAACGTACCGCAAAGCCCGCACAAGTTGAGGCATGAAAAGCATAACCATTTGAGGAGGATATGATTCCAAAACCCTAAGAAAATATGCCATAACATGTGTATGTACCTTAAACAATACATTTTCCACCAACATTCAATATATCATGAAAGTAGCTACGACATCAAAGATCTCCGCAACGTCCAAAACCTCAAAAGCTTGCCCCAGAAGTCGAATGATGCACAAAAAAAAAGGAGAAATATAGAATCTTAATTTAGCACTAAGATCGCCATGATGATCTTGAAGGTGGTCGAGTTGAATCTGTTGGCAGTGATGATCTTCGGGGTTCATCTTATCTCTATGCCTCATGTGCAGTGCCCGATGAATTAGATCGTTGTGTCTGCCTGGTCATCTATGATTGGGATTTGCAATGTAAGTGATGCTGACTTTTCATGTGCTCAAACTGCTGCAACATCATGATAAAATTGATTCCATTAGTTACATTTATGATATCTCTGTTTCTGTCTCCATCTTTAGCATTCTATGAGCCACTTGGAAGGGAAGGAATATGAGACAAGATTTGCGAATAGGGATTTCTTGAAGTTGTTCACCTAATTTCATTAGCACTAATGTTTGGAAGTTCATCACTAATGGTGTATGATGGAATTGTCTTCAATTGTATCCTTAGTATCTTGAGTGCAACACTTTGTTGAGGAAGTAGCATCAAAAGACCATAACTTTGTCCCAAGAATACCATAACGTTCCCTGTTCTGATAGATCTAGTTCTCTGTTTGATCCAGCACAACAATTTAATGCAGGAAATAACTTCAGCCATTCAACCTCACCTAATATGTGATGCACTGTGATCCTCTATTTTGACATCCTGAATTTAATCTCATTGGTAATTCTTCAACTCATTTAATCTACTATAGCTTCAAGATTGTTGCTCCGTACTCAACGCAGTAAAATGAATGCTTATTTGCAATGCATATCTACCATGCATATTTCTGCTCTGTCATCAAGTAATTATGGTCCAGACCATCTGTTGTAACGTTCCAGTCTTAGGTGTAACACATATTATTTTGTTATTGGAATTGTAACACTACCATAAGACATAAAATATAGACAATAATTAGATTGAATTGTCTACAATAAGAAACATGTTCGAATTTCCCATCATTTCAGAACGATGATATCCACAATGTAACAGTTGCTGCTGCAATATATTGACCTCCATCACACTGCATATACTATATAAATGTTGGTTGATATGTATTATGCTGGGCAAAAAAATTTTAATGCTTCATTTTCTTTCTGTAACATTAATGTAATAACCTGTCCTTGATATCTATCACCTGACTATGTCTCTGTCAATCTATAACGTATGTTGAGTAATTGATTTGATGTAACGCATACTACTTGTAATGTTTTGCCACAAAAAATAACGCATGTCACCAACACATTAATTTGCTTATGCTACACTTTTATGAATGTTGTGTATTCATTTCATTTCCCAATATAATGAATGTTGCGCATTAAATTCCTATTCCTCAACGCTGCCAACGCCTACCAATACGCATCAATGCTGCACAATGTATATGAGTAAGGTATTTTCCAAATATATTAATGTCATCATATCATGGCCAATCTCACAATATATGCACCATAAGATAATTCATTCATCGCTAACATAATTTATTCCCCGTGACCTGTTATATAACACACAACCTTTGAATGGTTTATTTTTAACATGATTCTCTGTCACCTGCTGGCATGGATCTGTGAACATCCATTTTATTTTTTATTAATGCAATGTCATTTTCATTTAGTATATGATTTCTTCTCTTCACATAATTTTTGAAAAGGAGGTGGCAAATCCTTGTTTCTTCGCTCTGGAAATAGGTCACTCGGAGGTCCTTTTGAAGGTTGATTAAACTCCTCCTCTGTAAACTCCTTCAACACAACACGTGGGCGACAGGTTTCACGACATATTTTCATTTTAACACATTTGTCTCTCTCACCCATGGCTGAATATAAAACCATCATACTCAAGTTTTTAATCCTCTACTCCTCTTTTAACCATATTTCACGCTCTTGCAACTATAAAGCAATGCACTCCCTCTCCAGTTCACTCTATAACAATATGTTGCACAGGTTAAAAAAAATTCTTCAAGATACTCTGAATGAAATTCACGTATCTTGGACCGTATTTCTTCGATCTCCTTTTTCTTACACTTTAGCGAAGCATCATCGGCCATGACTTTATTGAATTGAACACATGTTGTGACACGTATCGCTCTACTTGTAAACTAAAGTGTCCCCTTTGTTTCATCAACATGACTGGTGTTTCCTGTTTAACCCTCACTCCTTGATCCTTAGGATTCTGAAAACATTGAGAATATCACGAAGGTGGAAATCGACATTTCTCTGCTTGTGGATCTTCTCCAAACGCTGTTTTGATATTCGAATAGATAATCCTCCAACTTGCAATTTATTTTTATTTATTTATTTTTTAATTGATGTAAAGTACATTTTGTTTGTATCATAAATTTTTCTACCCAATGCTCTCCTAAAAATAACAAATTTTAATACAACAACGTGCTTATAAATTCGTGAAATTAACAATGCATATGGAACATCCTTTCATGTCACCATGTTGTAATTATACATTTTGATTTGTTTGTATATTTTTCTAATTAGGTAAAATTTTAAATTCACGCTCTGCTTGTGAACTTGTATATCTTTGCAGACTTGTATATTTCTATAACATGATTTGATTCTGGTTGGAAATCTGCTCCAATGGAAAGCTTCTTGGCTTTATTCCCCGTTATGTTTCCATACAATCCTTTGGCCACTTTATATGAATTCCAACCAAAATTCTCTTGCTCCATAAAGTAGTCCAACTCTTGATAAGAGTAATCCATGTACACAAGTGCATTTAGAAGTAGAGTCATCAAAGCCATCCGTCCTTCACAAGGTGAAGCTTCTTAATGCTTGTTTTTGTCACTCTGATTCTTAGTAGTACTCAAAGCACCACAAGGAATATTTACCTGGATTATGCATATTCTATAACTCTTTTACAATACACCATAAATGTGACTTGAATCCTTTCCTTCAATGTCACTTAGAATTACAACCATCACTTTAGCAACACTTTTGACATTTGCACATCACTTCTGCAGTAATTGCGCAACAATTGTGTAGCAGTTGTGCAACACTTTCGCAACACTTTTGAAATTGCAACTGAACATAGTCATTCTTTCCATCAATATTTTATTGTAGACAAAACTCAAAATACATATTATATTGTCAAGGAACTATTGGACTTGCTCTCCCCCTGAGATATTACTTCTTTTCTATTATTGATTGGATGATTGCATTCATTCCCTCTTGATGCATTCTCTTATATATACAAACATATGTTTCTTTGAAGATTACATCATATGTTTCCATGCCTTTCAATTTATTGACAACTCATCTTACATCTTCAACAAAAGATTTTCAAGACATACCAACCTTCAAAAATGATGATATTATTGCTGCTGTTATCACTGGAAGGATGACTGCTTTGTTGCTTAGAGAAGCTCCCCCTGAAACCATGATGACTTGTTCATGTCATTGATGTAACAAGATGCTCATTTTTCTTCCTTTTCCACACTACAGTAGGTTTCTTTCTAGGTCTGCATTTCTTTTTGATCCATTTTTTGGTTTGCTTTAAATAGCTTTTGTCATCTTTCTAGAGTCCTTTAGGATATTTGGCAGATTGCAGTCTTTGGCTTTGTGGCCAAAGTTGCCACATAAATAACATGTGCTGAGAAAAGTAACAAATGATGTGTGATTTCTCGAGTCATTTCTATTTTTCTTTACACACTTTTTGCATTCAATAGCTCTATGTCCAAATTCATTGCATAGATAAATGTAACCATAGAAATGATTTGTGTACATAGTGAATGAATGTCTTCTTTGTTTGATTGCTTGAGGGAGCCTTCTCATTTGCTGCATCTTCTACTGATTATTCTTGGTTTGTTTGTTCTTACAATCTCCCGCCACATGTCCATGTTCATGGCAAGAAAAACATGTGATGTTTTTCCGAGGAGAAAATAATCTCCTTTGAGATCTTCCAAATTTGTTCAACTCATTTTTAGGGGAGACTTATCTTCTTGCAATGAACCCCTTCTTCGTCTCATTCATTGGATTTTGATATTGCTGCTTGTTTTTGTTTTATTCTTTATTAATCATGGGAATTTTCCCTTCTCCTATAGGTATTTTTAGGAAAGATTCATTATCATATTTAATGTCTTCCCTTTCTCAGTACTTTATGGAGGCAACCTCCTCTTCTAGATGCTTACACAACCTGTTATTTTCATCCAACTGTCTTCTAGCTAAAATAATCCTAGACTCTAGTATTTCACATTGTAGTTCTTTCTCCTTTAGTTGGTTATTCATCATCCCTTCTATTCTCCTTGCTTCTTCAAGTTGTGCCTTCAAACCAACAATTTCCTCCTTGTACTTATGCTCTCTCTCATCACATATTTGCACCAGTTTCTTTATATATTTGTTTTCATTCTTCAATATTTTGATTTCAGTCAAGGCTATGTCAAGCTTTTTTTTTCTTCAGTTGTCTTTTCTTCATGGAAATAAGGTCCATTCACCCTATAAGAGACCTAATTTGACTGAATAATTTCCATTTGAAAGGATTTTTTCTTTTTCTTCTTCATCTTCTCCTTATTGATAGCAAAAATACTTATAGTGTCTCCTTCATGCATGAGATGCAATCTATCCTAGATTTCTTTTTTAGAATTTAATTCTATTACAGTATCAAGATCCTTATTATGAAGATTATTAAACATACCACTTTTTTTCCTTAGCATTCCACTATTTTTCTTGCGTAGAGGGGGAGTCCCTAATAGTATCCATCACATACTAGTTTCCATACACCAGGTCCATAAGTTATCAGTTCAAATTTTACCTTATCTCTTTATTCATGAAAGTTTGTTGCACTCAACACATGTACACTTTGATAGTCCATGACTCAGTCAGATCTACCTTCAACCTATTATGCTTACAAAAAAGGAACTTGGCTCTGATACCAATTGATGAAAAATTGAATAAACTTAGAGGGGGGTGAATCAGTTTATTCCTTTCATGTACATTAAAATTATTTTTATTAAACTCATTAAATGAAACATTACATAAGAAACTTAACAAATAATGACAAGAAAATTGAATATGTGAACAACAAGTAATAAGTAGACCAACACATCACATCAACACATAATAACATCATATATTGACACCATATATAAGTGAAAACCCATAAGGGAGAAAACCACAATTTTATTATTGTTGTGATGCAAAAGAAAGCTCCTACTCCTTATTACATCTGATTTTCTATAGCCTCTTATAGGAGGCTTCTACCTCAAATTTATGCAACCTGCAACATGCAAGGAAGCTTGAACTCACATATGTTTTCTTTAGACTACAACCCACAGTAGGCTCCTACCTCAACATGCTCCAACCTGATGTTTATCAAGACACTATTTGAAAGGAGACTACAATCCCGTGATGGAAACAAGAAACAACAATATGCTAGTTTACCTGGTCATAAATTATGCATCTCTCCATCTTCATTTCGGCCTCCTCTTCCCTTCAAATATTCTTCACATAAGCTACATCTGTGCTAGGTAGTTAATGCATAACACCTCAATCATCTCTCTCACATTCTCCAACTCTCTAACCTCACAATTCCTTTCAAAATCACATATTTTATAAAGATAGTCTGTTGGATATTTTATCCCACATAGGAATATGAAGTGAATAGTCTTGGCTCTTTTCCTTCCACTCATTTGTTTCCAAACTCTTCATATCTTGAATATTATACCACAAAAATATATAATCCATCCAATATTAATTTTAGCCACATGTAATTATTAAATGCATCAACCTAATGCCAACATCAAATAAAAATATTTATCATTAATGCATCCGAAAAATATTTGCAACATCCTTGTCTTTTCCTTGGAGTCTTTCCTTTGCATCATAACAATTTAGCTCAACAATAAATTAGTGTCACCACAATTCTTCATTAAACAATCTCTGGAACATTATCCAAGCATATCCCAACTCCTTTATGCTTTTACTTACATCTAATCAACATGACTTATCAAAGCCATGAACACGAGCATCAAGCCATCAACGTATCAACATATCACCATGCCATATCACCTGTTGCTGCTCCTTTGATTTGTTTCTACTGCATATCTTCAATGTTGCTACATATCTTGCTGATTCTCTTTGCCTTGTTGGTATTGCGCTGCTCCTATGCCTTTGTTGGTCTTGTTCTACCATTTTTCTTGCTTCTCTTGTGTTGATCCTTTGTTTGTTTCTCCTTTGCTCATTTATCCTTGCCTTGCTTCTCCTTTTCTTTATTGCTTGCTTTGTGGTAGAAAATTAAATATTACAGAGCAATGCAACACATAAAATATGCGGAAAATACAAGCACAAAAAAACACATAAAACCAAAGAGACACAGATATACGTGGTTCACCCAGTTTGGGCTACGTCCACCCTGAACAACCAGTCCTTCCTTTCTATTATCCAGCAAAATGAAAAGACAAAACCTACAACAAATCCGCTGTAATATCCTCTGTTCTTTCTCACAGTCTCCCTCTCTGTTTCTCGCTCCGAGAATACACATAAAATGCACAGCCGCAATACAATGCCCTCATAAAAACGAGGGGTTTCCTTCTAGGGAAAAAAACCCTAATATAAACATAACTTCTACCGTCAGATCATTTGCCTAATGAATGGCCCAGATTGACTAGAAATTACTATACTTTTACAAGGCAATTTTACATCTATTTTTAGCTTCGGGGATGCTGCCCCCGAAAACTCCCGCTGGGGGGGGCTCTGAAAAGCGTTGCCGCCCCCCCTGGACCCCCCACGGCAGCGATTAATTACGGGCAGCGTTGCCGCCCCTTTTAAGGTACATGGGTCCAATGTTGTGATACAAAGTAAACAAGATAATCAAGCTCTAGACCCAACACTTTGTTGCTCTTTTTCCTTCTTTTCCTTGCTGCTGCTCCTACATACCTTGCTTCTCTTTTGCTTACTGCTCCTTTGATTTGCTACTCTTTTTCCTTATTTCCTTTCTATTGTTCCTGCATACCTTGCTTCTCTTTTTCTGCTCCTTTGCTTGCTGTTCATTTTCCTTACTGGTCTCCTATAGTTATATTTCCATCAATGACAACAATTCCAACACACAACACAAGAGTGACTTGGAAACATGACTAATGAGCACCAAATTATATCATGCAACAACACAGGACACATTTTGGGATGCTCCATATGACTGGAAGAGTAACCATCTGGAGGAGTAGACAAAACTCATATGTATGGTACGACTCCTAGGAAAGCTAAAACCTAACTGTGAGATAATGAAACCAACAGGTGCTGTGTTCAAGGGTAATGCAAACAATGTTTCCATTTGATGATTAATGGAAATAAATGTTCCATCCCTT
>CM076582.1:89470806-89627380 GCA_034641835.2 Pinus albicaulis
GAAGATATCAACTACAAAGTTATAAGGTCAAATTTGTGATAGGGTTGAGTTTGTTTTGTGACAGGGCCAAGGTTTTTTTTTTATAAGCCCAAGGTTTTTTTGTGACAGGGCCAAGTTTGTGAAATGGTTAAGTATGTTGTTATATGATAGGGTCAATTTTGTTGATGTCAAAAGGGCCTGAAGAGTGCAGAGAAGAGTAAGTTGGGTTGAAGAGCCTAGAATAGATTTGTATGTCGATTTGATATCTGAGTTGTAGCAGAGGAGTATGAGAAAAAAATAATTATAGGAGTTGACTGTAACATCTACACCTAAGGAAGAATATGCAAAGTGTAGTAATGTTGTTATATAGTGGAAAGGTTGAGCAAAAGTATTGCAGATTAGATTTTTCATAATAAATCTGAAAAGTTGTGATCAAATTTGTGCTCGAGGAAAGAGTTGCAAAGAAAAAAATTATTTGGAATCAGAAGTGTTGTTAGTCCAACTATGCTTGTAGTGCAATGAAATATCTTGTTGATTGAGAGTTGAAGCAGGGAGAGAAGCACATATAAATATGAAGTTTAAAGTGAACATAATGCCTATGGATTTGAGTTTGAAAATGAATGAAAGATGGATCTAGTAGGCTCAACTGGTTAATTCCTACACATTAGGGAGTAGGTGATTCCTTCAAGTTGGATCATGTAAAACATCAGGGATTTGGTGCTTCATTCAAGTCGATGTCTAAAAATAAAGGGAGTTGGTGCCTTCTGCAAGTTGGTGATTGAAAATCAAGGATTTGGTGCTTCCTTTAGGTTGATTCTTATAAAATATTAGGGAGTTGGTACTTCCTTCAAGTTGGAGCCTGTAAATATCAAGGAGTTGATGATTCCTTCAAGTGGGTGCTTGTAAATTTAGAGGATGGGTGTATCCTTTTTCTTGGAGCCATAAAAGTTGATGTAACAATAGGTAGAAACCTACAACAATATTCAAACACAAGTTTTGATTTTTTCTCCCTTTATGGGTTTCTGCATAAATATTTATGTCCCATATGTGTATGCTATTTGATTTATGGTGATGTTGTTTGATTTATTGTTGCTTACATGATTGATTTTTTAATGAATTTATATTGTTAATAATTGGCCATAATAACGATTCACATTATTTTAATAGGAAATTCTTATGGAGGTTTGCAAAATTTTCCTCAGTGTCCACAAAAATACTCCCAAAATCCACAAAATCCACCATCTTTTCCCTAACCTTAGCAATATTATCAACCTCCTCAACCAATACAAATCTACATCCATGGTATTTTTTTACACCGTAATTTTTCACCATGCTCACTTCCCATCCCTGATCCTGAAGTGCCCCGTGACAGGCCTTGTGCAATGTTTCCACTATGAAGAAATATGTAAATAAATCCCCCAAAGACTCAAAGAAAACTTCCTTGGAATATTACTAAAGAAACTTGGTCAAAACCCTAGTTTTTCTGGATTAACGTGTTTCCTAGTCTCATGCTTGTGCTGATGTTAGATTGACAGTTTTGGCTTAGTGCTGCCATCACCCTTATTTCTTGGAAAACCGTGATGGTCCCTTTCTGAAAGTGTTTCCTCAAATGGAGGATAAGCTTCGACCTCTATAAGTTCCGGGGCGATGAGTTGGTTGTTAAATAATGGTGATAGAGTCGAGCTCTCTGATTTTAGAGCTTTGATATCATCCATGGGGTTTTGTCCCTTAGAAAGTGGACCTTCCTCCTCCTTTTATGGGCTCCCAACCTCTTCTCCCTTCCTATAAATTGGTCCCCATCCTTCCACTATTGGTTGGTCATTGTTGGGCTAGTCTAAACTCTCGTTCCATTTACATTCTTGCACTGTGATAATGCCTAAGTTGTTCGGGAGAAGGAATTCATTATATCTTCGGTGAAGGACTCATATTTTCACCAAAGGGAGGCCTACAACATCAAGGCCTAGGTTGTAGGCTCTTCCTTTCATATTTATGAATAAAACATCTGATGTTTGCTTTCTATATTTGTCTAATATTTTATGAAAATATTCTAGTACTCCTTGATCTGCTAGATAGATAATGTTTAATGATTATTAAGTATTGGACTATGTTTTTTGTTGCCTCTTAATCATCTGTAGGTATTTGTGTGCCACCAGTAGCAAGGAGCGAGCCTAAAAGGATCGTGGATAAAGGTCATCATCAACTGGTTCAAGCATAGCATCCGGAAAAAGGTACTTCCATATCTTTTCTTATCGCATTTTGAATCTTAGCTAAGAAATCTTTGCATTAGAAAGTATCTCAAGTTGCTAGATTGATCAAGAGATCATGTCCATAGTTCAGAAATGCTCTAAAATGAAAGTGCTCCGAAGTGGTTGCAACCTTAACGATCGGAAAGGTCTCGTCACTGTGATTCTAGTGTCGGGAACGGTTTTCAAAACATAGGTTGTATGCAGAAGTTATTAAGGTTTGAAAATTCCTAGTAAACTCCAAAAATGGACCTTTAAATCAGTTTGACTTTATGAAAATTTTTATAAAAAATAATTATTTTTCATATAGTTGTTTTGGGCTAATCGTTGGGCGCCACGTGGCCTGCCCGGAGGCTGCCACGTAGCCCTAGGCCGAGGAGGAAATTGTCAATGTAAAATTTTGTTTGAGTCTACGGGATTTGAATGAGTCAAGGCCTGGGTTGTAGGCTCTTCCTTTCATATTTATGAATAAAACATCTGATGTTTACTTTCTATATTTGTCAAATCTTTTATGCAAATATTCTGGTACTCCTTGATCTACTAGATAGCTAATGTTTAATGATTATTAAGTATTGGATTATGTTCGTTGTTGCCTCTTGATCATCCACAAGTATTTGTGTGCCACCAGTAGCAAGGAGAGAGCCTAAAAGGATCGTGGATCAAGGTCATCATCAATGGGTTCAAGCATAGCATCAGGAAAAAGGTACTTCCATATCTTTTCTTGTCACATTTTGAATCTTAGCTAAGAAATATTTTCATTAGAAAGTATCTCAAGTTGCTAGACTGATCAGGAGATCATGTCCATAGTTCAAAAATGCTCAAAAATTAAAGTGCTCGGAATTGGTTGCAACCCAAACGACTGGAAAGGTCTCGTTGCTGCGATTTTGGCACCATGAACGGTTCGCAAAACAGAGGTAGTATGCATAAGTTATTAAGGTTTGAAAACACCTAGTAAACTCCAAAAATGGACCTTTGACTTAATTTGACTTTATGAAAAAATTTATACAAAAAAAATATTTTTCATATAGTTGTTTTGGGCAATCGTTGGGCGCCACGTGGCCTACCCGGAGGCTGCAACGTGGCCCCAGGCCGAGGAGGAAATTGGCAATGTAAAAAATTTTTTGAGTCTACGGGATTTGAACTCGAGACCTGACAGCGCATTCAAAGGCGCCCGACCAACTCACCTACGTGAAGTGCTTAACATGTATGGTTTGCAGATTGTATTTGATTTTTAAAGTTTAAAGGGCAGGAAAAATTAAAGGGCTAGGCTCGACACCATATAACTGGCACGCATAGAAACTAGGCCTTAAGGCATTCAACTCCGCAAAATTGGTCATGTTTAATGTTGGCAGGTTCGGCCATGTGGCCATCACATCACGTAGCTATTAATGCTATGGTTGGGAGGTGGATAAACTCGCAGTTAAACCAGTGGTTCCGGTGGAGATCCCATGTGACCTCGCCAACCTAACATTTACTTTCAACCGCTAACGGTTTCGAAAAACTGGTGCGTTTCACCTTTTTAGGTGGGATCAACCAAATTGGCGCCTTTAACTAGAGTTGCTCCACATTTAGTGGAGTTTTTTAAGGGAAACTGGGCAAAAAAAAATTTGGCCATAACTTCTTGGATTTTCGACCAATTTTGATGCATGGATAGTCAATTTTTGGTATTCCCAACATTTTGAACACATTGGCATAGGTTTTAGAGCCATAAGAGGTCATATTGTGTAGTTTTAGCTTCAGGAAAGGTCAAGGAGCCACTAGGGCCACTAGTGTGTTTTCAGTGTATTGGGCATCCATTGTCTATTTTATGCAAATGAATAATCATTCCTGACTAATTCAAGCATTATGAAGTTGTTTTTACAGAGACCACAACTATTTGAGGCTATATTTCACATGTACTTACCATTTTTGAGCAATAAGATATGAGGGACATGCCATTGGGAGCTGGACTAGCAAATGTAGCTCAGGAGGGGTGAACTGTTTCATCAAATTTGCTAAGTGTTTAATTATCTGTTATTTACTGATATACAGTGTTTTATAAGAAATTTATATGATTTAACCTCACACAGAAATATATTTAACTAAGTTAAAATAATTTGTTTCACCTGCAAACTTCAGAGAACCTTATGCACACATTTTAATCACTGTTTGGATACTTAACACAACAAAACTAATACATACCATTCAGATAAAGTTGGTATAAGAGTTCAGGTTGAGCATTAGACAGAGCTAGAGTTTTACTCTCTTTATTGTTATTGTGCAAATTTTGTTTCACTTTTTGCAAGGGTTTTCATGCTTACTAGGCTAAAGCTTAAAAGAGGAGAAGGTCAATTGGTGAAGAATTTAAGTAATCCTTAGCCAAGGAGGGAAAGAGTGCCATTATATCCATCTTCAATTTCACCTCAAAGAGAATCAAAAGAAGCCATAAGCATGTCTTCAAGAGAAGGATAAATCTATGAAGAAGTTGATCCCAAGGAGGAAGAAAGGGTGTTTAGAAAAGCATTCCTTGACTTTACAGAAATGGTGAGAGTCCTTTATCAAGAAAGGAATGAAAGAATAGAAGGAGAAGGATCCAAACTTCACAAGGAAGGAGAGGGATCATCAGGAGGCCATAATGATGAGGATAAATCTAAGAAGGGTAATGGAGGAAATGGAGACAGTGGAAAGTCGCCATCATCACCCTCATCTTCATCTTCATCAACCTCTACAACATCTTCAGTACATCATTCTCACAAAGTCAAGGACATAGGTAAAATTCATTTTCTTAAACTTGATGTTAAGTTTCAATTGCCAATGCTTGATGGTGAAGTTAATGCATAAAAGCTAGATAATTGGATTAGGCAATTAGAGGTCTATTTGAGAATTCAAAATTTTCATGATGACGAAACCAAAATCCAACTAGCTTCATTGAGAATGGAAGGTGCGACACTTGTTTCGTGGGAAGCCAAGACAAAGGAGGAGATCAAGAAATATGGTAAGATTATCTTATCATGGGTTGATTTCACTTCTATAATAAAACAACAGTTTTATCCATTAGCTCACATGTAGAAAGCCATAATGGACTAGAAAATTTTTAAACAATTGAAAGGAAAAAATGTTCAAGTTTATACCGAAGAATTTAGAAGAAGAGCTCTTTTACTAGGAATATATTTGCATAGCCAAGACACTCTACTCAAGTATATAGGAGGTTTACATACTTACCTAAGACATACCATTCTCATGTTTAACCCTACAAGCTTAGATGAGGTTTGTGTTCAAGCCACACATTTAGAGGCAAGGGGAAAACAAAACTTAGATGGGAATGAGGAAACTAAGTTTAAAGGAAAATGGAAGAAAAAGAGAAATGCAAATTCTAGAAAAGAGAAGGGTAAATTTTTCTGCAAACATTGTTCTAAAACAAGTCATGATGAGGACCATTGTTTGAAACTTCATCCAGAGTTGAAACCAAAAATTTTTAAAGCCAAAGAGAAAGGCAAGACAGTTGCAATAACTGAACAAGACCTAGGGTCGGAACCAGGAGATGAAACAAAAATCATAGCCATGGCACTAAAGAACTTGAAGGGGAAAGAGAATGTAAATAAACCCAGCTCTAGTATTTCTAACAGTCACATAGAAGCTCCAAGTGAAGAGAAGAGAATTGAACTGTTTCATGTGAGGGTCATTTCCAAACATACCAAGGTTGACACATTGTTTGACAGTGGGTCACAAGCGAACCTTATTTCTGAAGACTTAGTCAAGAAACTAAATCTTGAAACCATTCCACATCCGAAACCATATCCTCTTGGTTGGATTTGTAAGGATGCAAATTTACAGGTTTCAAAGAAGTGCATGTTGCGTTTTGCAATAATAACACATTTTATTGACATGGTTGAATTAGATGTTGTTCCGCTTGATATTACAGGTGTGGTGTTGGGCAGTCCTTACTTGTATGAAAGGAAATCTATCTTCCATCGCCATGAAAACAAATACCATTTATTCAAGGATGGCAAGGAGTAAACTGTGAGAGCACATCGTAAAATCATAGACTCTTCTTTAGTGAATGCAGGGCAAATGAAGAGGCTCGTCAATGCAAGTCAAAAATTGACATTAATGATGATTAAACAAAGGAAAGTTGTATATAATCCTTTTCATTTAGATGTTGATGTAAATAATGAGTTCTTTCAATCTAAAAGTAAGTTGTCTTTGAAAGAATATGACAAGAAGTTGCAACAATCGTCATTGGTGTTGATCGGTGCAGAAAACAAAGTGTTAGTGCAAGAAGGTGCAAAGGTCCAGGAGAGGGCAAAGCATTCGAGCAAAGAAGGCACAAAGTTTAATAATGATCATTGTTGGTTTCAGAAAGGCATGGTACAATGGCGAGGAAACTTAATCAGGAATCTGTTATCACTCAGATTTTCCCTGAAGTTGTGGAAAAGGAAAGTAAATCCGAGGTAACCACAAACCAAACTTCAGATACAGAATCTAGCCAATCTGTATCCAGAGAGGGCTCTCTCTTTAAAATTTAGCTTTATTCTTAGAAAATATTAGGCTAGTTATAAGTCCAAGAGTTTTGTTTGAATTTAAATGGTGGAATCCGCCAACTAAACGCACGATTGAGTATTTCAGGCCATTGGGCTATGGAGTCGAAAGGATGGCTTTACTAGATTAGGTTTTTACACAAAAGATGGCTTTGCAGGGAAAGATAGCCAAAACAAAGAACAATTTTAGAAATTAAAGTGAATGGAATGGATTTTTAAACGGAGGAAAGGCAATTAAGAATCTTTCAACATGTTTAAACGAGGGAAAGTGAGTGATTACCAATAAAGAGCAATTAATAATTCTTTACTAAGTAATCAAATGCTTAAACCAGAGAAACAAGAGCAATTAAGAATTCATTGTTTATAACCGGTTTAGAAGAAAACATTTAGAATAATCACAATTGAAATCAGAGTACACTTAAGCAATTTCTGATTTAATCCTTTTTTGTTAATTATTCATAAATGAAACACAGTGATATGGTAAACATATATAAAACTTAAAACATAGGATAGAAATGACTTATTGAACTGCAGTTTGACACATGAATCCTGCAAAAAGTCTTGAGCTTCAATTCATCATCCAGCAAGCCACAAAGAAATTTCTCCAAAAGGCACTTTATTCCAAAAGTCAATGTTACAGCAAAGTAGAAGAATCCACACTCAATAATTCGATTGAGGGCTTATTTATACAAAAAAACATACAAAATATCTCTTAACAAAACAATATATAATCTAAGATGACTCATAGATAAGTTACAATAAAAATAGAGACAGATGGTCTCATAGATAAGACAAGAAGTAACCGATGTTGTGCTGTTTTCCTCCTTTTTAGAATGTGCTGGAGGCAGGACCTATATTTTAGCTCTTCGTTGTCCTCTTCAATAATTTTGTTCTAATTGACTTGCTTCACTGATACTCTTTGTTCTTACTAATACACTTTAACTGAACTGATACTCTTTAACCTTTGTTTGTCCCTTTATCCTTTAAACTGTGGTAAATAGGCAAAATTTCATATAAGGATAAATTTTACAAAAGTTCCAACATATCTTCCCACCATTTCTCTTCTGTTATTCTTGTCCATTGAAGCTTCCTTAATGTTTCATCAGCCTCGGTATATCTAAAGAAATAGGCTGGTTAGGAAACAAATGCCTTACTTCATGTTCCAGATAAAACAAATTCTCTAATATGTCATGAAGATTCCTTCCTGTAGGCAATGTTGCTTGTGATGAACTAGCTGAGGAGTTGGCTAGATTATGAGCATGTATGTCCAATTTCCTAACATAAGTTTCTAGGTCCATTATTTTATCTTCTGGAATCATAGGGCTAGGCAACCCTTTACTCAATAAAACATTAAACCTTTCTCTCAAAGAAATTATTTCTGCCTGCATGTCAAAGCACCTTCGTTCCAAATTTTGCATAAGAGTTCTTTTAGTAAAAACTCTTTTTATTTCTAAGATTGTTGCAGCTCTATCCTGAATACCCACTTCTTCAAGCTGCTGTCTGGTTTGGGTGTTTAGAAACTGTATAAGTCGATTGGCTTCCTCAGGCCTATTTCATAATTCTTCTCGTGTGTTTTCAACTTCATCCAGAGCTGCTTTGACCAAATCATTATGCTCGTACATTATCTGAATTGAAGGCCAGATATCTTTTATTGACTGGATAACATTATCCCAAAGAAATTCATTTATCTCTCTCAAAGGCTTCTTCAATGTGAGATCCTTTTCTAATGCTAATTTTTCCAATCTCTTGATTTCTCTTTATTTGTCAGCAACACTCATTTTTGAAAGATCATATCTCTGTTCCAAATTGACAAGCTGTAACTTTGTGTGTTGAAGTTCTGTTACTTGCAGTTTCAAGTCATTCATTTGCTTTGCTAATTGTTCTGAATTCAAATTTGAAGTGTCTACCTGTGATGACTCTGCTGGTTGACCTGTTGGTTGTGTACCTGTACTTGTAATTGCCTCTGCTGTAGATATTGGAACACTGGACTGCTTGTCTTTTAATGCTTGTTCCAGTTCTTTTTCTGTTTCAATCAGTTGCTCATTCATTTTCAAAAGCAACTCCATCATTTCTTCTTCAGAATTCTTCTTTATTATTTCTTCAGTTTGAGGATGTCTGGAGGCTGGCAATTTCAACTGTTTTCTTAAAGCTGCAATGTCATCATCTTTTTTCTTGATTAGAGCTTCTATACTTTTGACATCCTTTGGATTGTGACCTAATCCAATTATTATTTCCTCCAATGTTCTTATCCTGTTATCTTTGTCTTGAGAAGAAGCCTTTTCAAGCTGCAATTGTGTATTGGTATTTTCTAAAGAATTCTGTAACCTGTGAGCTGCCATTGCCTTATCAGTCAAAGTAGAATAGATCATTTCACCAGTCTGCTTGTGTAATTTAATTTGATCTAAAGGATGGATGTCTTTTTCTAGGACTTCAAAGTTTGTTCTAATATAATCAGCAGTTGTTTGGGGTTGTTGCACCTTGGGTTTGAAATGGCTCATTAACATTTTGCCCTGTTGGATGTCAAAAGCTGACATCAATCTTTCTTGATTCTTTGGAGCCATTTTCAAATATTGATTATATACTTGAATTTTCAGTGGATCATTCCTAGCCTTAATATTGATAAATTTCTTCTTTATATCTCCTGTATCTTTAACTGGTGTTTTGAAAGAAGATATTTCAACACTCTGTTGCTTTTCTAACTCCCTCCTTTGTGAGGTAGTGGATGCTCCACTGACTGTGCCTGTTTGTTGACTATCCAATTGTTCTTGGTTGTCAGAAATTTCTTGAAATGATTCAAATTCTGGAGGAGTATTCAATTTTTGTTTCTTGGCCTGAGGCTGTTGTGAAGATCCAGTGAGAGGGGTAGCAGCTTCAACATCTCTCTTTTTTCCCTTTTCTTCATTAAATGGAGTATGCAAAATTGGCATTTCTACTGGATTGGTTTGAACAGGAGAAGGTTGTACTTGATCCTGTCCCTTGGAAGTTTGAGGTTGTTCTGTCATAGTGAATGTTTCTTTAACTTGTATATCAACCTCCTTCTCTTTTCCCTTAGATGATACTGCAATGTTTTCTTGTAACTCCTGCTGAATAATCCCAGTTGAGGAAGGACCAACCTCTGACCTCGGTACCTGTGCAAAAGAGTCCAGGTCAAGCATCTTTTCAAGATCTTTCATAACATTATCTACATTGACCTGCTCATTATCCTGCTCTATCAATGTGCCTTCAGTCCATTCATCTGTATTAGCATATTTTTCAATCTCTGGAATTCTGTGATGGATGTATGGTGCTGATTTATTTTTCATTCTTTTATCACAAATGAAGTTGAATGGGTCATAAGGTGCCCAATAAAAACTCTTCTGTAATCTGAAACAGTCTCCTAATATCTTTTCAGCTTCTTCCCCTCCATCCCTAGAGTTACAGATAAACGGACCTAATTGACTTTTGATCCGGAGTTGAGCCTTCTTCTTTGCATTACAAAAATGAATTATATCAGAGTTGTTCATTTGCCTTAAGTACTCTAATGCAAAGATTCTCATGGGGACATATTTTGGCAATTTGAATGGACATAATTCACATCCATATATCCTGACTTCTGTGTGATTTTGGTATAAATACCAATCACCAATTTTGTATTTTTTTGAGAGCTGTAAAGTTTTCTTGATTTCATTGCTGAGTCTTGGAGGAGAAACTCCTGTCAACAAGATAGTTGCAGGGTGTATAAAAAGATCAATAAACTCATTATAGGAATAGGGATAATCTGGAGAACTATGGGTGATGGCTGACCAAAAGATAACAGACCTAGGATTCCCCTGGGCATCAAGCTTTTTGGTATAGAAAGGGAAATTTTCAGACTGGTAATATATCATGACGTGATAGATGACAGAGGAATACTTAAACACTTTCTCATTTTCTAACCTCATGAATTGATCATGGATTTTGTTTGCTATGTAAGATGCAAAGTCATACCTGACAGCAGGAGGCTGTCCAGGGGTAAAAATAGACAGTAATACTAGAATCAGATGGTCAACATATTCACTGGTATTAAAGCCCATTATAAAAGATATCATATCCAACACAAGTCTACCCTCCTCAATGAAAAAAGCATACCCATAAGGGGGAGGGCCTTTAGGCTGATGATCAGGCAACATAAAGGTCTGACAGATGTGGCTTAATTCTTCATGGGATAGTTTTGTGGATTTCTCAAGTAGTTCTCCCATGGACAGGGGAGTGAGGGCCCGATCAGGTTGAAAATGTAGCATCCCATTGATAGACTGAGTAGTAATTGGGAAAAGGACATCTTGATTTGGGGATAAGACTGCTCTCTGGTTAGGATCATAGTTCTCATGGAAAAAATGGATTATTTCAGGGAAAATATGGACAGAGGGAAAGAGGTACCTGGGAAGATTAGATTCCCACAACCCAATTGTATCCAAGCCATTCAAATAATTGTCTCTGCAGCAACAAAAAATTCGAAGAGGACTATCACTAAAAATCAGGTCTTTGATTTGGAAATCCCTGTCGACTAATGATAAATAATCCAGGTCTCTGTGAGGGGCGTTCAATGTGGCGACGTTTAAAGCCACAGGAACTTCCATTTTTGGTTCTTGTGGATTCAAAAATGGAAATTCGGCTTATGGTGGAAGATTGAGAAAAATTACAGGTTTCGACAGGAGAAACAGGTACAATCGTAATTTGGGAATTCAATTAGAGTTCTTCGGGATTAAGGAATGAACTAGCAATCAATTTTTTATCTCTATTTTAGTGAAAGAAAGAGGAAAACCGAGTTTCTTACAGAGTTCAGTGCAAATTTATGGTAAATACCTGTTTTTGGAGAAAAGAGCGTTTTGAACAGACGCTGGTGAATGCGGATAATCTTCTGAGAGGCTTGACTTGCAATTTTCTTTGACAGGATAAAGGTTGGCGGACTTCAGAAATTCGAAATTTGAATTTTCTGCGTGGAGGGTGTATTCGTTCACTGGCGTACAAAATAATGAAAAAGACACGAATTTTTGTTTTATCGACAAAGTCAAACGGGGTGGCGAGGTTTTTAATAAATGACGTCAGCATGTACTGGAGGTGAGTCACAGGGGGGAAGATGGTAAGTGGTTTTTTCCGCACCACTTATGGGGAAAGGTTGTTTTGAGCAGATGGGCAGCGATGCGATACAGAGTTTGACACGTAGCATGACACTGTTTGAAAACCGCTTAACATTTCGCGTGTTAACTTTCGGATAAGGGATCGCCAGCGGAATCAATGACAGCCGTCGATATTGGAGCGGGCGATCGCACGGTGGACAGGACGGGGAGTTGATAGGGTTTTAACGGGCGAAACCGACGTGATTTATTACAAATCAATCATTTCGAGAGGCGTTTGATTGGAGGGTTTGGTTATTAATTAATCGTAAGGATTAATTAATCCCATACGGAAAAATGGTCGGGAAATGTTTGTTTTCGTTTTAAACACATATAAATTTCATATATATTTTTATTATATAGTAATTAAATCAATGCGATTTATTTACCATAGGGGCGGGAATAATATTTAAAGTTATATTTTAGCCAAAAAGGGGGTATATTGTGGGTTTTCGATTTGAATAAGTGGGAATAAAATACTTTTGGCTAAAATAGTTATAATACATGGGTTTTGAGAATATTATATAAAAATGAATTATATACATAGAAAAAGGTGATTTTCATAGGGAGTTAATATATAAATTAGAGTTAATATGACAAGGGGCAATGTAAAGTCAAAATACTTAAATATAACCAAGAAAGTGAGAATTCAAAAGTAAATAGCATTATTATACTTTCATCACTTAGATTTAGAATAAAAAGTGATTTTGAGGGCTTTTCATGAAATATTGAAGGATTTTCCTAAGTAAAATGGGATTTTACTTAGGAAGAGATTTTGAGAGGTGAATGAATGTGATAATGGATGATTTCAAGCACTTAGGTCTTTTCAATTATTGGGCCGAGGGTCCGGTCCCTCCAAAAGTCAAGGAAATGCCTTGAGCCCCTTTAATCTTCAAATACCTTAGTGCTTAGGGAAATTAGTGAAATCTTTAAGGGAAAATGAAGGGGAAGTTAATAATCTTGACTTTGATTTGCTGGTGAACTCTTTCCAATGTAGTATATGCCTTTGCACTTGTGATGAAATTAAAATTGAGCACATTTGTGACCATCATTCATCACATGTAATTCTGCAACAACATCTACCTACCCTACTTACTTTACCCTACCATTTTCTCTCCTTTATTAGGGTGCACTTAAACTGGCAAACCCTTATCAATCTTCTTTTCTTTTACATGGAAAATCTATCTAAGTCTACACTTATTACATCCAAGGGCTCATATTAAACTGTTGAGCACCTTTTATTAACTCTACCTATCTACTTATCTGCCAAGATTAAACTGTTTGGTCAGATATTTATTCTCTATTCTACAGCATGAAATTGAAAAATGAATGAGTCAAGTTTAAACAGTTTGACCCTTCATAAATTGTGGCCAAAATTGGACAAACTGCACACAATTTTGTTTATTACATCAGAGCAAAAAGTAGTGGCATTTAGACTTGCACACTTTCCTGGTCTATTTTTGTTTGGGTTTCATTTCTTTCACTTTTTTGACCATTTTATTCTTTTTACCCTTTTATTTTTCTTTTAGGGTATACCCTCTTTACATTTTTTATAATTTTTGATTTTTTGATTTTTTTGAAAAATATGGAACACCTTTGCAACAAGAAAAAGGTTTGACATATTGCATAGTTCAACAAGTCAATCATGAAAAATGACACCTATTGGTATAGGAGTCTAACACTGGCTCCACTTGGGGATGGCTTGTCCTAGTGAAAAGTCAAGAACAGCAGGTCAGATGCCTCAAAACGTCTTCAACTGAACCATGTAATCTTCTTTTTCTGGTGGCTTTATTGTATATATGATAGTAAAACTTTTGAAGCTTAGGGCCTTCACTTCGGGCTTCAACTCCAACAAGTCACCATCCTATCAAAACTGATGCATTAGAAAGGATATAATATGTAAATGTTAGAAAAAATCAGAACATCCTAGTAAATAAGATCAAAGTAGTGTTTTAGCATTCGACCATTGACTGGTCCTTCCTCAGCTTCTGAACCATCCAAATTCTTCAAAAAATATGTGTTATTTCCCTGTAAAGCATGAATGATGTAAGGTCCTTTCCATAAGAAATCAAATTTCCCATGTTTTTTTTTATCTTCCCTTCTGGAATCCCATCTTAGAACTTTGTCTCCCATTTGAAAATCTTCTGCTTTGGTTCTTTTGTCAAACATTTTCTTTAACTTTTCCTGCAAAACTTGGGATCGTTGATACACTTCTTCTCTGGTCTGCTGCAAGTGAATTGTTTGGTTTATTCTTCTCTGAATATCATTTGGTTCTACTTGAGCCTCCTGAAGTAATTTCATAACAGGAATTCCTAAGGATGATGGAAATCTAGCCTCAATACCATAAACTAATTCATATGGACTGGTCCCAATTGATTTCTTGGTTGTAAGTCTGTCTGCCCACAATGCATTGGTAAGTTTCTTATGCCAATTCTTCTTATTCTCTTCCAATAATTTTTTAATGATATTATGAGGCTTTTATTGGAAGATTCAGCCAGTCCATTACCCTGAGGATAATAGGCTGTTGAATGGCCTAAAGTGATGTGATATTTATTGCAGAAACTAATCATTTTCTTAGACTTAAAAGCAGCGGCATTGTCAGTTATAATTTTTTCAGGACAACCAAATCTTGAAAGTATATTGGTTTCTAAGAATCCTATAATTACAGAATCATTGGCTTGTCTGGATGGGATAGATTCCATCCATTTAGTAAAGTAATCTGTGGCAGTGAGGATCCATCTGTGTTGCCTAGAAGAAGGAGGATGGATTTCTCCAATAAAATCCAGTCCCCATTGTTGAAAGGGTCTCTCGGTGGAAATTGGTTTTAATGGTAAAGGTAACAATTTTCTCTTGCCCTCAAAGATCTGACACTTGTGGCAAGCAGTTACAAATTTCTTAACATCTGAAAAAAAGGTTGGCCAATAAAAACCAGCCCTTAAGATTTTATCTGCAGTTGACTTCCAGTAAAGGTGTCCACCACAATCTCCTGCATGGAATTCATTAAGAACCTTGTCAATTTCATCTTTCAATAAACAATTTAATAGAATTCCATCATGATTCTTCCAAAAAAGAGCACTATCTAAAATACAATACTTTAAAGATGTCATTTTCAAAAACCTTTGTTTCGTTCTGGATAACCCTAGAGGAGCTTGCAGGTTTAACAAAACATAAACGATATCAGTGTACCAGGGTGAGTCTAAAAAGGCCTGTCTTATTTGTGGAGTCGCCATCTCCTGTTCATCATCCAGTTCATTAATATCCAGGGCTTGGCAATTTGTTTCAGTCATGAGTTGAGCCAATCCTTGACCTTTTATGAGTTTTGTTGGTTTTATTTCAATATCATATTCTAATATGGTATCTATCCACTTACCTCTTTTGCCTTCAATACCATCTTGAGTTAAGATGTCTTTAACGACAGCATTAGGTACATAAGCTATCACATGAGAATACAATATATAAACTCTGAAATTTTTAATTGCTTTCACAAGTGCAAAAGCTTGTTTCTCCATGATATTATATTTCAATGATGCATCTCTAAGTGCTTTACTAAAAAAGGCTATTGGTTTTTCACATCCTTGATCATCCTTTTGTAGTAAAACAGCTGCAACTGTGTGTTCAGAAGCAAATGAAAAAATGATGAAATCTCTATCAAATTTTGGACTGGTAAGAACTGGTGTTCTAGTCAAAGCCATTTTGATTTCTTCAAATGATTGCTTAGCTTCTACTGTCCATTGAATACTTGAATCCTTTCTTAACATGTTAGTGAGTAATCTAAGTAATTCAGCTAAACTAGAAATGAATCTTCTCAAAAAATGAATCTTCCCTATGAAAGCCTGAAGTTCTTTAATATTTCTGGGATGAGGTATCTGCAAAATGGCTTGTATTCTTTCAGGATCAATTCTAATGCCATCTTTTGAAATGATATGACCTAGGAGTTTACCTTCTTCCAAACCAAACAATGAATTTTTAGGATTTAAAGAAATGCCATATTTTCTGCATTTTATGAACACCTGTCTAAGATGATCCAAATGTTGTTGATCTGTCTTGGAAAAAACAGTCAAATCATCAGAATATATGACTAGAAAATCAAGAATTTCTTTGGCAAAGGCAATGTCCATTGCTCTTTGGAAGGTCGCTCCTGCATTTTTGAGCTCAAAAGGCATCTTAACATATTTGAATGTACCCCATGGGGTTGTAAAAGTTGTTTTGTCTTGATCATCAGGATGAACCAGAATCTGGTTGTATCCTGAGAATCCATCCAAAAGAGAAATCCTTGAAGATCCTACTACCCTTTGTAAGATATGGTCCATTTTAGGCAAAGGATAGTTATCTTTTAAAGAAACTTTGTTTAAATTTCTTAAATCGAAACATAGTCTAATCTCTCCAGTCTTCTTCCTTGTTGGCACCAAATTAGAAACCCATTCAGAAAACCTAATAGGAGAAATGATTCCTGCTTCATACATTCTTTTAATTTCTTTCTCAATTGAAGGTAGTAAAACAGGGTTGATCCTTCTAAGTTTCTGTTTGAATGGTTTCTGATCTGGTTTTAAAGGTATTGTATGTTGAATTATTGATGTATCATATGATTTAAGATCTTCATAACTCTAGGCAAAAACATCCTGGAATTCTTTTAAAAGTTCAACATATTTAACTTTTTGATCCTCTGGTAGTGATTTAGATAACTTAACCATCTTGGGATTTCCTTCAGTTCCCAAATTGTATTCTTCAATATCAGCTTTTAACGGTTCCATTTTGGGTTTTAGTGGAATATCATTTGAGTCAAAAAGATCTTGTAAAGGAGTTAATCCTTTAGGTAAATGATTATCTTTCAGATTAATAATTTCAGATTCATCTTCTATAATCTCATCGAATTCCATTTGTTTCAAATCCTGCATATCTTTTTTGGTGAATTTGGTTGGGTGAAGCATGTGAATTGCAGTCTCTTCTGAAATATTCATTTCTTGTT
Source organism: Pinus albicaulis (assembly GCA_034641835.2). Classification (NCBI taxonomy): domain Eukaryota; kingdom Viridiplantae; phylum Streptophyta; class Pinopsida; order Pinales; family Pinaceae; genus Pinus; species Pinus albicaulis. The sequence continues at coordinate 89,487,644 of CM076582.1, forward strand.
CATCTATTTGATCAGATTCATTGATTGTTGTGTCTTCATCTATACTACTGTTAGAGAACTCATTTTCTAAGGTCAAAAAGTTATTGATCTGATTATTACTTACAAACACTTGCCAATTCATAAGATTATCCGGGATAGCAGGTCTATGTCTAATCTCAGCTGTGAACTGATGATTAGGTCCAAAAGGTAATTTACATGTGCTAGCGAACATTGCAAGACTATGAGCATGCAAATTTTGTTTTCTAGGAATTTTGGCAAGTTGAGTTTGTAGAAAAGTGTTGAGAATTTCCACAACTGTTTCTCTGTATTGTCTTAATCTGGGGTCTTTTGTTGAACATTCACCATTGATCTGTTGAATAATTAACTCAGAGTCTCCTATGATTGATACTCTAATTGCTCCTAACTTTTTGACATGTTTAAGCCCTAGCAAAAGAGCTTCATACTCTACCATATTATTAGTGCATCTAAAGTTCAATCTATAAGCATGGCCTTCGGCATGATCATTCTCAATGTTATTTATCCAAATTCCAGCTCCTGCTCCTAACTTATTTACTGAACCATCAAATTCTAAATGCCACAGAATTTCATGTTCATAATCTTCATCAACTGTTTTAACAATTTTCTTAACAGGGAGCTCTGGTTTTTCAGTTTTTTCTGGTATTTCTTGAATGTCTGATGTTTCTTTGTTTTCAGAAATTTCTTTGATTTGAACAGTAGATTTATTTGCAGTTTCTGTTTCTAGTGCTTCTAGTTCAGTGGGAAGGTCAAATTCAGCATTATAAAGGATGAATGAGTCCATATCAGAATGTACTGAGTAGACAGGGAAGTTTTCAGGCTTCTCATGACTGCTGACTAAATATTTCATCAAGGTCTCTCTGTATAGTCTTTTAGGTTGACCAAATACTGAAATAGTAGCATATGACATATCTAGTTGAAGAGATCCTCCGAGTTTGGCACCCCAGGATCTGGACAACAACATACCATATTTAGGAGGAATATCTGCAACTACTATATCCATCAGAATAGATTTCGCAGGGTATTGCACCAAAGTAACACACAAATCCTTAATCAAACCTAAACATCTTACCTGACTCGAATCAAAAGAAAAAAGATCTTTATATGGTCTAGTAATGTCCAGATTTAGTCTTTCCATCACAACTTTGGGCATTAAATTGTGAGACGCTCCAGAATCAAGCATGGCGTTATGAAGTATTTTGTCATGTACATTTAAACTCACATAAAATGGAGGAGTTCCTCCACTTTCTGGTTTACCATTTACTTCAGGGCCAAAAGGTAGTTTGGGTTGATCATCAAAAACATTTACTGAATCGTCCATTCTAGTAATGTTAAAGGATCTGTTGATTTGGCTTCTATAGACATCATGTTTAGCTAATTCTGCTAAGGGAACAACTATCTTTATTTTTCCTATTTCAGCTTCTAGATTGAAATATTTTTCTGTTTGAGTTCTAGTATTTTGAACAGTCGAATTTTCTCTGTTTTTTGGATTTTCAGTGTTTTTCTCTTTTTCATGAGTAGGATTATGAGTTGAAGGTGTTTCTAAATTAACTTCTGTTGGTTCTTCTACATTTCCTGTAGGAGGAAAAACATTAGAAAATTGTTTATTATTTGGTTGATTATCAGACACATCTTCAATTATTGGATTTGCGGGGTTAGGACTTGCTCTAGAAAGAATTTGTACAGGAGGAGTGTTAGTTTTACCTTTGATGTTTTGTTTTACAGCTTTCTGTTTGCTATTCTCTGGCACGTCAATCCGTCTGCTTCTCAAATTGTATTGTTTATGAACTTCATAAATTGCTGAATCATATCCTTCTTTAAAATCAAAAGTTTCTCCTGAATGAGTTTGAAATGTTTCAAGAATGTGATTTTCTTGGTCATCTTGAGATAGGAAAACTTCTGGTTCATTCTTATTTTCAGTCACGTTATTTATTTCAACATCCTCAGTAGGTTCTTCAGAAGATGAACCTTCAACAAAATTTTCGTGGAATGGTGGCCTGATGTTTTGGTCAGGAATATTTTTCCCAGTATTTTGGTTTTGATTTCTTCTGAAGTTTGGGTTTCTAACAACATTTTGACCATCGCCAGAAGACTTTCTTTCGATTGTCTCAACTATGTCTCCCAATCTTTCCATACCTTTAATGATTGCATCCAGCTTTCTTTCAAAAGCCGAAGGCTCTTCGTTTATCGGCATCCTTCTTTCAGCTCTAGCTCTAGCTCATTTTTCTATCAAGTTAGCTTCAACACTAACAACTATGCTTTGCATCTCTTCTAGAGTTTGAGGAGTTCTTTCCCTAAGTGAATATGCTATGTCAGAATCAAACCCATCAGGGAATTTAACCAGTACTGAATCCGGGGGGGGTCTAAGGTTTTGAGGGACACCGTTGTAGGCTTCGTTAAATCTAATGATATAATCTTGCACTGTTTCATTAGGTCCTCTTTTCAATTTTCCAAAGTCTGATAGGATTTGAAGAGGGTCTTTCTTCTTCTCCCATCTATTTAAAAATGCCCTATACAAGGCTGGTAAGTCAGCAATATTGTTTGGCTGAAGAGCCCTAAACCATGTCCTGACTTCCCCAGTAAGACTCTGGACAAAAATTCTCATTCGAACATCGTCAGCGTCTATTTCATAAAATTCAAAGTAATCTGTCATCCTTTTGGTATGTTGTTGAGCTGTGTAAGTGCCAGAACCATCAAAAGGGGTGATTTTACTTTGATAATCTTGAGGCAAAGCAGCAGGGTTGCCTGGCAACCTTAAAGGAGCATATCGGTTGGCCATTGGAAGGTGTAATGGAATAACAGGTGATGATGGTCTGAAAGTAGTATGTGGAGGAGAAGGAGGGGCAGTTTGTGTTTGAGAAATTTGAGGAAAAGCAGATGAAATAGGGGAAGCTGAAGTAATCACAGAAGAGTTTGAAATTTCTTCAAAGGTCAGTTCAGATTGAATGGAATTTTGCAAATGTCTGTCAAGATGGAATGAAACAAATTTCAATTGTAAATCTTCAAGAAATAAAGGATCTGGAACCAGTCTGGACAATTCAGTTTCAGAAAAATTCACAAATAAAGTTGTTTCGAATCGCTCATCAAAAGGTTCTTCATCAAAATAAATCCACTTTACAGGACAGGAGGCTGATCTATAAAGAGGTCGAGAACTTCCAGAACTTTCTTCACTTTCTTTTTCAGAGCTTTCTTGACTTTCTTGTCTTCTAAAAACCTTAGGAATCAAATTCGGATTTTCGAATACAGGCGGTGGATTTGGATCAGGATTTGACCTGCTATACCGAGTCCTTTTTTAAGCCAGTTTTCCTAGATTTTATATTTTTTGGTTTTTGTTTTAAATAAAATGAAAGTACAACTTCGACAAATTCTTCAATAAATTAAAGATTTTTAATTAAAATTTTCTCAAAGATTTATTAAACTAGAGAATCTGATTGAATGTTTGTAACCAAAGTTCAGTTTTTAAGCTAAACCAGAGATAGACTGAAGCAGCATTTATTTACTGTGCAATTGCAGAGCAAAAGCAGTTCAAAGGCTACCTGGCTAATCTTCAGGCTCTGTCTATAGCTTAGCAAACAATAGTAACAATAAAGATATTCAGGTCCCCAGTGGAGTCGCCACTATGTTATCACTCAGATTTTCCTTGAAGTTGTGGAAAAGGAAAGTAAATCCGAGGTAATCACAAACCAACCTTCAGATACAGAATCTAGCCAATCTGTATCCAGAGAGGGCTCTCTCTTTAAAATTTCGCTTTGTTCTTAGAAAATATTAGGCTAGTTATGTTGGGCCGTTAATATGCCATTATTATTATCACTTGTGAATGCTTATTCCACCCATTTCTACCATTCTTCATCACATCATTTATTATAATTTATTATTTAAATCCATTTTATAATGATTTATGCTCTTATGAATGAATATTATTTATTCTCCTTTATTTCTAATAAATTGATGATTATGCATGATTTTATCAATGATATTTTTAATAAATCAGTTGTAACATTATTCACCATTTTTAGCCTCCAAGATAATTTCCAGATTGAAGATTTGATCATTAAAAGTGCCAACTCAGAAATGCGCTGGAATAAGGAGTGACAGTTTTGCGGTTGAGATTCTGAGCAAATGAAGATGAATCTAGAAAATCCAAAACATGGGTTTTGTTCAGAACGGACCCAATTAACTTTACTAAAGAACGGTTTGCCCAAATTTGGCTTGTACTGAGAGAAACGCGAGGTTCTTTGAGCACGATTTTCTCAGATTTGTTGTTGCGGCCGTCCTCCAAATCTCAGCTGCAAAGCCAAATTCGTCTTGCTCTTGTTGAGAGATGGATGGAAATATATCTTCTTGTTGATCAATTGGTTGGAAAAAATCCAATTTTGTAATAGAATCATGTTGTAATTATCTCTATTGTAACCACTCTCTGCTCTCTTTGTATTTAAATCAGAACAGAGATCAGAGAGGGGGGATGACTTCAGGGATGGATTCAAATGATGGAATTGAGGATGAATTAGAGAATCAGAATTGAGGATGGCAGAGAGAATGGATAATGGCTGAGAGATGGAGAGATTTCTTGTTGTAATCCACTGTAACTCTGCTTTGATATTTTAATATAAATCTGGTTGCTATTCATTCTTTTCATTCTGAAGTAGCCCAGCGGCATCCGCTGGCGGCTAAGGGCCCAGCCTCTGGTGGATTGTGCTGCTCCTGTATATTTTCTCTTTGGTTTATGCGTGGTTTTTCTTATCAGCTTGAATCGGTAATCTGGTGTGTTTCGTTATCTTATATTACAGCTCTGTTATATTTCATATTTCGTTCTCTGCAACAAGAAAGTCGTAATGTGCATTCTAACGTATTGCTATTCCTTTAAAATCATTAATGTAACATTGTTGTTCTCTACATAACGCTATTGATGTTTAATTGCAGAGTAATCAAGTTGTAACATTCTTAAGCTGGTATTACTGTATTTTTTCTATGGTTTATACTTCATACGATTGTTATTTAATTGACATTGTGGTTCCGTTATGAATTGTAATCGTTACCCTTTCTAACCAGGATTAATACTTGCGGTATCAGACTCAGATTACTATTAATGTGTGCCTGTGTTAAGTTATTATGCATTTGTATTTGGCTTTCTAGCGTTGTTTCATATCCTATCATTAATCAATGCTGTTCTATTTCCTTGTGTTGTTCGATTTATTCTTAGAGTAAAGATTGCTATTAATTTGGCTTTGCTGTTGTTCATTTCCATTAATTAGAGTTTGTTTTTCAGATTCCTTTAATTACAGTTTGCTGCCCATTTACTTTATTGTTCATTTCTTATCATGCGTTCCATTTTCTGTTATTTGCATTATCTTTGCTTTGGTGTGAAGAATGATCTGAAACTGTAGTGGGCATTGGCATTTGCTATCTAGTCCCTAGATTAATGATCTGTTCCTTGGTTACTTTTGGTTACATCAGTTTCCAAAGGGATGAGTTATTGTTACTGGACCCTTGACTGATACATTGCTTATTTTTCCGAATGCATGATTTAAGTCTTAAAGTGCTTTGCTGTAAGTAGATTTTATTCCCAGCTTTCATTTACTTTTGGATTTTGAGCACTATACTACAAAACATTACTCTTGAGTAAATAGCCGCCTCAGGCTGAGTACACTCTTGGAATAAAAAGTCGTCCCTGGGTTGATAATTAATGTGAAGGTAATTAAGAGTTAAAAAGACCCTTTTTATCGCTCCACATTTTGGCGCCGTTTCCGGGGAGAGTGTAGCCATTTCTAAAGAGTAGTGTGAATCTGATGAGTGCCTGCGAGGGAAGAGCTGGATCTTAAAAACGGAAGGTAAGAACCTACGTGCGGAGCATGTAAAACCTGCTCCCTTGTGCTTTCCTATGACTTGTTGTTGCTTTGTTGGGTAGAAATAGATGTTTAAATTTTTGTGTGAATGACTAGGGAAAAAATAGAAATTTTGAAAAATGAATTACATGATTTCATTCAAGTGGTGATGAAAGCACCACCCATTTCACTAACTAATTGACAGGAACATTGGAAGAAGGAGCTTTGAAGGAACACATGAAGGACATCTTCTCTTATGGTAAGAAACTGTCCAACATTTTTACTTTTGAATTTCTGCTCAACTCATTCCACACCCTCACCATAATAAACCAGTACAACATGCTTATAGTGTTGAATTGAAAAATTTACCCACCCTTCCCACCCATTCTATCTCACATGCACCATTGGAGAAAACTTGTACTGAGATTCAGAATGTATCAAATCCAAAATTGCAGAAGTTATGAAAAAAAATGAGGTTTCTTCTAGTTTGCACCAACAAACCATTTTAAAAGCTCAAAAACTTCATGATACGATGGCTATGGGAAATCAAGAAAGTAAGGGATACATTGAAGATTAGTTTCACTCCATCATTTTTTTGCAACATCACTCCATGCTTCAACAATTTTTGACACCATCTTTTCAAGGGAATTTGGCTTCTCATACCCTATTTTTTATCAACATACATTTTTCAAAGGGTGTGTACATACTAGAGGCCTTATTTCTAAAATGGTTCCACTGGAAATACTCTTATACATAAACATATTCGATTCTCAAAGAAGAGTAGGATAGTGGAGAAAATAAAATAAATAAGGAAATAAAATAAACACTTTTTTTTTTTTTTTTGTAAAAATAGTTGTTTTTGTTGCAACACGCTGTGGAAATCAAAATCGGTGATAAATATTTTAATTTATTTGTGTATGTAGATGAATTATATTGAAAATAACAATTCTACAAATACTCATATTCATTTTTATCACCAATATGGAAAAATTTCTTGAATATCATTTTTTGGCTTGCGAGCTTGATCAAATTTCTGAAAACAGAGTTGGGACAGTCATGTTTTGGGGGACCAAAAGTGAATATTTTTAAAACTTGTTTCTATCCTATGTAGCCCTTGATTTATACTTTCCAACCCAATTTGAGTCACTCCGTTTGGATTTGAAACGAAAACGTTATAACCAAAACATTGACAGGGATTATAGTAGGCAGCTCGGGAACGGAGTTGGGACTGTCAGTTTTTGGAGGCCTAATATGAATGATTTTAAAACCTGTTACTATGGTAGATTACCCTATGAATCTAGTTTACAATGCAATTGGAATCACTCATTTTCGATATCGTATGGGCAATTTATGATCAAAATACTGACTGTCTATCGTAAATCAGCACCCTTAAAACTATGTCTTTCCGGCTGTTCCTTACAGTATTTGACCTATCAATTCTTCTTGTCTTCAAAAACTGTTTTTATTGGAAATAAATAAATGAATCTATTTTCATTTCCAATTTGAATTATTCTAATCCGACATCAAACGAAAAACCTACGCTTAAAACATTAACTGTTGATCTGAGCTAGGTAATTGAAAATGACTCTGTTATGCAGGTTGTTTTAACTAAAATTGACATATCATATCATCGAATTTCTAAAACCTGTTGCTACTGGAGATAAACCTTTGAATTAACTCTCATTTAGCTTTGGAATCACTCAATTTCGATTGAAAAAAAAGAGGTTGTGATTAAAACACTGTTGGATAGTATGGTCGACCACTGCTCTCCCGCAAGTGACAAATAAATTTTACTTTGTTATTCTCTCAATGGATTTGTTATACAGAATAACTACTTGTTGTTTTTTGCATAATTCTTGGATTAGGCGAGCCCGCGCACCTCTCTTTCTCCATGATTTCATGTTTTCTTGCAGGTAGACACTCGTTTTTTGCAGGTCTTGGGAAAATAAAGAAGGTCAATTTATGGATGAGTGATTCTTGAAAAAAAAATTAACGAAACAAAGGAATTTCATCTAAGTCATTCCCCAACGGATTCATAATAGAAGAAATGAAGAATTGATTTCAATTTGAAGATTCATGTCTTGTCAGTGCTGCCAAAACATTTTTCAAAAAGATCATTTTTTTTTTACATAATATCATAGCTGTTGTAACTTAATTTACATATTGTTTTTAAATAAAATGTTGTTTCCTTTCTAATTTCTCTTATATTTTGTGTTTCAGGTGTTGCTTCATTCAAAGTGTAACTCATCCTCAGCATCAATGCTGTGAACAGCGAATTTGTTTTTTTTATGTTTGCATTTTATGATTGTCCATTTTGTTGTTCCTTTCCGAATGGAACAGCACTTCTGCACTTTTCATTTTTGCTGTTCCTTGGACAATGGACGCACTTCTGCACTGATTTTCTTTGTCCTTTCCGAATGGAACAACATACACTCACATAATACGACTGTCTTTTCGAATGGAGCAGCATACGCACTTTTCGTTTTTTGTTGTTCCTTTTTCAAAGACGACACTGTTTCTTTGTTCCTTTCGAAAGGAACGCAACTTTGCGTTTTTGCTATTCCTTTTCTAAAGGAACGGCACTTTTAGTTTTTGTTGTTCCTTTCTTCAAAGGAACGGCATTTGCATTTTCACACTTTTTTGTGTGTATTTTTGTTTTTTTGTGTGCATTTTTGTTTTTTTTTGTGTGCATTTCCTTTGTTGTTCCCTACAAGGAACAACACTCTTTTTGAGTGTTTTTGCTGTTCCTTCAAAAGAGTAACACTTTGGGAGTATTTTCGAGAGCAACCCTTCCTCTTGTGGAATTATTTTTAGTTCATCTCAACCACATTTTGCTGATTCCCCTTCATGGCATGAAGTACACTACTTTTATGAGGACAAGAATTATGGATTCTATTGAAGCGAGTTAATATAATTCACGTTATGATCTTTAATAGGATAGCTCCTTGATGATAGCTTATTTTCACAAGGGACACAATTATTTATATACTACTTTACTGCATTGTTTTCTATTGAACATGATGTTGATTGATTATCTTAATACCATCTTTGGTTCCACACCATCCCCGGATTATAATCTTCTACGTACGTAATAAATGAGATTATGGATATTTTTTTCTATTGACATGTTCAACTTCTTCCACCATCCCTGCTCTTAAGGAGTGCTGAACCTCCCTCTTTTTATCATAAAAATGTGTAATAATAACAAAAATTTTTTCGCAGATGGAGGATAGGGGGTCTCATTACGAGACATCCTACCATGTTCATAAGGCTGTAACAAAGTGACATTCCCATTATGGCCACCACACCAGGGTTATGATCCATTGGATAGCCCAATTATCCTTGGAACAGGAGGTCTCATCACGAGCCGGCCTGAGCACTTTTGCTACATCCCAGTGAATGGCAGTGTGGTTATCTGGTTACCACGCCAGCACATTGATCCCTTCTGTAGAACAACACTGAAACTCTCTAGTTATAAATTGAGGATTTTGGCTCATATGGGTTAAAAAGCAACGCTGCCGAGGCTATGGACGCCTGCTGGCAGCAGAGGCTCTGTTTATGGTATTGAAGTTATATCTTATCGTCAATTATTACTATAATACCCTTTTCTTATTTTTTCTTTTTATCAGAGAAGTTATTTTCTTAATTTTTATTTTTTTTTTCCCTGTTTTGAACCTTTATGCATAAGAAATCGTTTTCAGATCAATCACATCATTTTCAGCTAGAATGCTGTCAGTTAAGCATCTTTTAGCATATTGTTGTCCTTTTTCGTTTTGCATAAACTATCATCAATCCAAAACGTCCTATATCTTATTCATAACTATCGTTACACACTCTGCTCTCATTATAATCATAACTCTCGTTGTCCTATCATTGATATGTGTACTTTCTCCTTCATTTACTGATATATTGTTCATTCCCGTGCCTTGCCGTCAGCATAACACCTTTCATAGGCTTTATGGTCATGGAATTCCTTTTCCAATTGGAAGGGGGAATGTCTGCATTATGGGATTGCATGTGATATGATTACTGCACTCTGCCATAACTTGTTGATTTGATAAGTTTTTCTGATTGAAAGTTTTGCATGCATCTTATCTGTTGCTATTCAAACCTAACACTATGGATTCAAGAACATTGTATGCCAAATAGTGCTTTGTTTACAGGAAAACAACAAGTATGGGCAGAATTCTATTCACAGCATGACTACAGTATTGCAACTAACAGAAAAGGCTCGAGCAACTCGCGAGCGTGGAACAATTCTTCGACATGATGTGCTTGCAGTTCCACCTTTTGCATCACTTCGGCACCAACTGCACTACATCGGCTTCAACAACTGCCAGCCGGTCCATATATGTCATTCCACATTTTTGGAGGTAAAACTTGAGGTAAATCGCATAATTTTTAATTTGGTTGCATTACGAATTTAGGAGAATTTCATAAAAATCCATTTTGAGCATCATTTATCATCCTTCAGTCCACATCTATACCACTCCCTATTTTTCAGCGGCATATCATTTTCGAGTATGGGGGAGTGTTCCTGTTATTCATTTCTTTCTTATGACCATGTCATCCATATTCTTTATCATCCATTGTTATTCTTATTCATTCTCAACACCTCCCTTATTGTATGTTGTTTCACCAAGCATATAATTCAACAGAGATGTAGCAACCACCTCTATTTGTTTTCTAGCATCGCATGAGGGCATGCTAATTTTTCAGAGAGGGGGAGGAACTGCTACACATGATGGATGTTTTCTATTTTCTTTCTCATTTAAGGCATAGAATTTCAGTGTAGAAATTGATTTCCATAATATTTTTAAAACTATGAACTCAATTGTTGTGATTTTTGGAAAACACAGACGTATCATTAATACAAACCCAGACAATTTCAAGATAAATTGGTTCATAAAATTTCGAAAATCATGCACTCTCAGCTACAGTCATTTTGTTTATATGTCACCCAGTCCATGCGTAAGCAGTCTGATTTTGGATCATAAAGGCATTCATATATTATAAATTTAGCACTTAGAATTTCAACAAAAGGCGGTTTGTAATTTTGAGAAAATGGTTAATGAAGTTTGCTATTACTTATATCATATTTTGTTGCAACTTCATATATACATATAGTTGAATGTCAATATAAAAATTGTTATGCCTTCATCAAGATTTCTAAAAGTGAATATTCATTAATTAAGGAAGAATTCATTTGTTCTATCCATTTCATGAACTGAGATGAACAATTTTCTTTGCTTGGTTAACACATGGGTTTTGTCTTTGGGTTGCATGAGGACATGTAATATATTCAGTTTTCGTTGCATGAGGACATGCAACATATTGAGTGTGGGGGTATGTTGGGCCGTTAATATGCCATTATTATTATCACTTGTGAATGCTTATTCCACCCATTTCTACCATTCTTCATCACGTCATTTATTATAATTTATTATTTAAATCCATTTTATAATGATTTATACTCTTATGAATGAATGTTATTTATTCTCCTTTATTTCTAATAAATTGATGATTATGAATTATTTTATCAATGATAGTTTTAATAAGTTGGTTATAACATTATTCACCATTTTTAGCCTCCAAGATAATTTCCAGATTGAAGATTTGATCATTAAAAGTGCCAACTCATAAATGCGCTGGAATAAGGAGTGACAGTTTTGCGGTTGAGATTCTGAGCAAATGAAGACGAATCTGGAAAATCCGGAACATGGGTTTTGTTCAGAACGGACCCAATTAACTTTAGCAAAGAATGGTTTGCCCAAATTCGGCTTGTACTGAGAGAAACGCAGGGTTCTTTGAGCACGATTTTCTCAGATTTGTTGTTGCGGCCGTCCTCCAAATCTCAGCTGCAAAGCCAAATTCGTCTTGTTCTTGTTGAAAGCTGGATGGAAATATATCTTCTTGTTTATCAATTGGTTGGAAACAATCCAATTTTGTAATAGAAATCATGTTGTACTTATCTTTATTGTAACTGCTCTCTGATCTCTCTTTATTTAAATCAGAACAGAGATCAGAGGGAAGGAGGATTGGGAAAGGATTTTGGGGATGACTTCAGGGATGGATTCGAATGATAGAATTGAGGATGAATTAGAGATTCAGAATTGAGGATGGCTGAGAGAATGGATAATGGCTGAGAGATTGAGAGATTTCTTGTTGTAATCCACTGTAACTCTGCTTTGATATTTTAATATAAATCTGGTTGCCATTCATTCTTTTCATTCTGAAGTAGCCCAGCAGCATCCGCTAGCGGCTAAGGGCCCAGCCTCTGGTGGATTGTGCTGCTCCTGTATATTATCTCTTTGGTTTATGCGTGGTTTTGCTTATCAGCTTGAATCGGTAATCTGGTGTGTTTCGTTATCTTATATTACAGCTCTGTTATATTTCATATTTCGTTCTCTGCAACAAGAAAGTCGTAATGTGCATTCTAACATATTGCTATTCCTTTAAAATCGTTAATGTAACATTGATGTTCTCTACATAACGTTATTGCTGATTAATTGCAGAGTAATCAAGCTGTAACCTTCTTAAGCTGGTATTACTGTATTTTTCTATGGTTTATACTTCATACGATCGCTATTCAATTGACATTGTGGTTCCATTATGAATTGTAATCGTTACCCTTTCTAACCAGGATTAATACTTGCGGTATCAGACTCAAATTACTATTAATGTGTGCCTGTGTTAAGTTATTATGCATTTGTATTTGGCTTTCCAGCGTTGTTTCATATCCTATCATTAATCAATGCTGTTCTATTTTTTTGTGCTGTTCGATTTATTCTTAGAGTAAAGATTGCTATTAATTTGGCTTTGCTGTTGTTCATTTCCATTAATTAGAGTTTATTGTTCAGATTCCTTTAATTACAGTTTTCTGCCCATTTACTTTGTTGTTCCATTTCTTATCTGTCGTTCCATTTCCTGTTATTTGCATTATCTTTGCTTTGGTGTGAAGAACGATCTGAAACTGTAGTGGGCATTGGCATTTGTTGTCTAGTCCCCAGATTAATGATCTGTTCCTTGATTACTTTTGGTTACATCAGTTTCCAAAGGGATGAGTTATTGTTACTGGACCCTTGACTGATACATTGCTTATTTTTCCGAATGCATGATTTAAGTCTTAAAGTGCTTTGCTGTAAGTAGATTTTATTTCTAGCTTTCATTTACTTTTGCATTTTAAGCACTATACTGCAAAACATTATTCTTGAGTAAATAGCCGCCTCAGACTGAGTACACTCTTGGAATAAAAAGTCGTCTCTGGGTTGATAATTAATGTGAAGGTAATTAGGAGTTAAAAAGACCATTTTTATCGCTCCACAAGTTATAAGTCCAAGAGTTTTGTTTGAATTTAAATGGTGGAATATGCAAACTAAGGGCATGATTGAGTATTTCAGGCCATTGGGCTATAGAGTTGAAAGAATGGCTTTACTAGATTAGGTTTTTACACAAAAGATGGCTTTGCAGGGCAAGATATCCAAAACAAAGAACAATTTTAGAAATTAAAGTGAATGGAATGGATTTCTAAACGGAGGAAAGGCAATTAAGAATCTTTCAACATGTTTAAACGAGGGAAAGTGAGTGATTACCAATAAAGAGCAATTAAGAATTCTTTACTAAGTAATCAAATGCTTAAACCAGAGAAACAAGAGCAATTAAGAATTCATTGTTTATAACCGGTTTAGAAGAAAACATTTAGAATAATCACAATTGAAATCAGAGTACACTTAAGCAATTTCTGATTTAATCCTTTTTTGTTAATTATTCATAAATGAAACATAGTGATATAGTAAACATATATAAAACTTAAAACATAGGATAGAAATGACTTATTGAACTGTATTCTAACACATGAATCCTGCAAAAAGTCTTGAGCTTCAATTCATCATCCAGCAAGCCACAAAGAAATTTCTCCAAAAGGCACTTTATTCCAAAAGTCAATGTTACAGCAAAGTAGAAGAATCCACACTCAATAATTCGATTGAGGGCTTATTTATACAAAAAATCATACAAAATATCTCTTAACAAAACGAGATATAATCTAAGATGACTCATAGATAAGTTACAATAAAAATAGAGACAGATGGTCTCATAGATAAGACAAGAAGTAACCGATGTTGTGCTGTTTTTCTCCTTTTTAGAATGTGCTGGAGGCAGGACCTATATTTTAGCTCTTCGTTGTCCTCTTTAGTAATTTTTTTCTAACTGACTTGCTTCACTGATACTCTTTGTTCTTACTGATACACTTTAACTGAAATGATATTCTTTAACCCTTTGTTTGTCCCTTTATCCTTTAAACTATGGTAATAGGCAAAATTTCATATAAGGATAAATTTTACAAAAGTTCCAACATATCTTCCCACCATTTCTCTTCTGCTATTCTTGTCCGTTGAATCTTCCTTAATTTTTCATCAGCCTCGGTATATCTGAAGAAATTAGGCTGGTTAGGAAACAAATGCCTTACTTCATGTTCCAGATAAAACAAATTCTCTAATCTGTCATGAAGATTCCTTCCTGTAGGTAATGTTGCTTGTGATGAACTGGCTGAGGAGTTGGCTAGATTATGAGCATGTATGTCCAATTTCCTAAAAAAAGTTTCTAGGTCCATTATTTTATCTTCTGGAATCATAGGGCTAGGCAACCCTTTATTCAATAAAACATTAAACCTTTCTCTGAAAGCAATTATTTCTGCCTACATGTCAAAGCACCTTCATTCCAAATTTTTCATAAGAGTTCTTTTAGTAAAAACTCTTTTTATTTCTAATATTGTTGTAGTTCTATCCTGAATACCCACTTCTTCAAGCTGCTGTCTGGTTTGGGTGTTTAGAAACTGTATAAGCCGATTGGCTTCCTCAGGCCTATTTCCTAATTCTGCTCGTGTGTTTTCAACTTCATCCAGAGCTGCTTTGACCAAATCATTCTGCTCGTACATTATCTGAATTGAAGGCCAGATATATTTTATTGACTGGATAACATTATCCCAAATAATTTCATTTATCTCTCTCAAATGCTTCTCCAATGTGAGATCCTTTTCTAATGCTTTAACCAATTTTTCCAATCTCTTGATTTCTCTTGATTTGTCAGCAACACTCATTTTTGAAAGATCATATCTCTGTTCCAAATTGACAAGCTGTAACTTTGTGTGCTGAAGTTCTGTTACTTGTAGTTTCAAGTCATTCATTTGCTTTACTAATTGTTCTGAATTCAAATTTGAAGTGTCTACCTGTGATGACTCTGCTGGTTGACCTGTTGGTTGTGTACCTGTACCTGTAATTGCCTTTGCTGTAGATACTGGAACACTGGACTGCTTGTCTTTTAATGCTTGTTCCAGTTCTTTTTCTGTTTCAATCAGTTGCTCATTCATTTTCAAAAGCAACTCCATCATTTCTTCTTCAGAATTCTTCTTTATTATTTCTTCAGTTTGAGGATGTCTGGAGGCTGGCAATTTCAACTGTTTTCTTAAAGTTGCAATGTCATCATATTTTTTCTTGATTAGAGCTTCTATACTTTTGACATCCTTTGGATTGTGACCTAATCCAATTATTATTTCCTCCAATGTTCTTATCCTGTTATCTTTGGCTTGAGAAGAAGCCTTTTCAAGCTGCAATTGTGTATTGGTATTTTCTAAAGAATCCTGTAACCTGTGAGCTGCCATTGCCTTATCAGTCAAAGTAGAATAGATCATTTCACCAGTCTGCTTGTGTAATTCAATTTGATCTAAAGGATGGATGTTTTTTTCTAGGACTTCAAAGTTTGTTCTAATATAATCAGCAGTTGTTTGGGGTTGTTGCACCTTGGGTTTGAAATGGCTCATTAACATTTTGCCCTGTTGGATGTCAAAAGCTAACATCAATATTTCTTGATTCTTTGGAGCCATTTTCAAATATTGATTATATACTTGAATTTTCAGTGGATCATTCCTAGCCTTGATATTGATAAATGTCTTCTTTATATCTCCTGTATCTTTAACTGGTGTTTTGAAAGAGGATATTTCAACACTCTGTTGCTTTTGTAACTCCCTCCTTTGTGAGGTAGTGGATGCTCCACTGACTGTGCCTGTTTGTTTACTGTCCAATTGTTCTTGGTTGTCAGAAATTTCTTGAAATGATTCAAATTCTGGAGGAGTATTCAATTTTTGTTTCTTGTCCTAAGGCTGTTGTGAAGATCCAGTGAGAGGGGTAGCAGCTTCAACATCTCTCTTTTTCCCCTTTTCTTCATTAAATGGAGTCTGCAAAATTGGCATTTCTACTGGATTGGTTTGAACAGGAGAAGGCTGTACTTGATCCTGTCCCTTGGAAGTTTGAGGTTGTTCTGTCATAGTGAATGTTTCTTTAACTTGTATATCAACCTCCTTCTCTTTTCCCTTAGATGATACTGCAATGTTTTCTTGTAACTCCTGCTGAATAATCCTAGTTGAGGAAGGACCAACCTCTGACCTCGGTACCTGTGCAAAAGAGTCCAGGTCAAGCATCTTTTCAAGATCTTTCATAACATTATCTACATTGACCTGCTCATTATCCTGCTCTATCAATGTGCCTTCAGTCCATTCATCTGTATTAGCATATTTTTCAATCTCTGGAATTCTGTGATGGATGTATGGTGCTGATTTATTTTTCATTATTTTATCACAAACGAAGTTGAATGGGTCATAAGGTGCCCAATAAAAACTCTTCTGTAATCTGAAACTGTCTCATAATATCTTTTCAGCTTCTTCCCCTCCATCCCTAGAGTTACAGATAAACGGACCTAATTAACTTTTGATCCGGAGTTGAGCCTTCTTCTTTGCATTACAAAAATGAATTATATCAAAGTTGTCCGTTTGCCTGAAGTACTCTAATGCAAAGATTCTCATGGGGACATATTTTGGCAATTTGAATGGACATAATTCACATCCATATATCCTGACTTCTATGTGATTTTGGTATAAATACCAATCACCAATTTTGTATTGTTTTGAGAGCTGTAAGTTTTCTTGATTTCATTGCTGAGTCTTGGAGGAGAAACTCCTGTCAACAAGGTAGTTGCAGGGTGTATAAAAAGATCAATGAACTCATTATAGGAATAGGGAGAATCTGGAGAACAATGGGTGATGGCTGACCAAAAGATAACAGACCTAGGATTCCCCTGGGCATCAAGCTTTTTGGTATAGAAAGAGAAATTTTCAGACTAGTAATATATCATGAGGTGATAGATGACAGAGGAATACTTAAACACTTTCTCATTTTCTAACCTCATGAATTGATCATGGATTTTGTTTGCTATGTAAGATGCAAAGTCATACCTGACAGCAGGAGGTTGTCCAGGGGTAAAAATAGACAGTAATACTAGAATCAGATGGTCAACATATTCACTGGTATTAAAGCCCATGATAAAAGATATCATATCCAACACAAGTCTACCCTCCTCAGTGAAAAAAGCATACCCATAAGGGGGAGGGCCTTTAGGTTGATGATCAGGCAACATAAAGGTCTGACAGATGTGGCTTTATTCTTCATGGGATAGTTTTGTGGATTTCTCAAGTAGTTCTCCCATGGACAAGGGAGTGAGGGCCTGATCAGGTTGAAAATGTAGCATCTCATTGATAGACTGAGTAGTAATTGGGAAAAGGACATCTTGATTTGAGGATAAGACTGCTCTCTGGTTAGGATCATAGTTCGCATGGAAAAAATGGATTATTTCAGGGAAAATATGGATAGAGGGAAAGAGGTACCTAGGAAGATTAGAGTCCCACAACCCAATCGTATCCAAGACATTCAAATAATTGTCTCTGCAGCGACAAAAAATTCGAAGAGGACTATCACTAAAACTCAGGTCTTTGATTTGGAAATCCCTTTCGACTAATGATAAATAATCCAGGTCTCTATGAGGGGCATTCAATGGGGCGACGTTTAAAGCCACAGGAACTTCCATTTTTGGTTCTTGTGGATTCAAAAATGGAAATTCGGCTTATGGTGAAAGATTGAGCAAAATTACAGGTTTCGACAGGAGAAACAGGTACAATCGTAATTTGGGAATTCAATTACAGTTCTTCGGGATTAAGGAATGAACTAGCAATCAATTTTTTAACTCTGTTTCAGTGAAAGAAAGAGGAAAACTGAGTTTCTCACATAGTTCAGTGCGAATTTAGGGTAAATACCTGTTTTTGGAGAAAAGATCGTTTTGAACAGACGCTGGTGAATGTGGATAATCTTCTGAGAGGCTTGACTTGCAATTTGCTTTGACAGGATAAAGGTTGGCGGACTTCATAAATTCGAAATTTGAATTTTCTGCATGGAGGGTGTATTCGTTCACTGGCGTACAAAATAATGAAAAAGACACGAATTTTTGTTTTATCGACAAAGTCAAACAGGGTGGCGGGGTTTTTAATAAATGACGTCAGCATGTACTGGAGGTGAGTCACAGGGGGGAAGATGGTAAGTGGTTTTTTCCGCACCACTTATGGGGAAAGGTTGTTTTGAGCAGATGGGCAGCGATGCGATACAGAGTTTGACACGTAGCATGACACTGTTTGAAAACCGCTTAACATTTCGCGCGTTAACTTTCGGATAAGGGATGGCCAGCGGAATCAACGACAGCCGTCGATATTGGAGCAGGAGATCGCACGGTGGACGGGACAGGGAGTTGATAGGGTTTTAACGGGTGAGACCGACATGATTTATTACAAATTAATCATTTCGAGAGGCATTTGATTGGAGGGTTTGGTTATTAATTAATCGTAAGGATTAATTAATCCCATATGGAAAAATGGTCGGGAAATGTTTGTTTTCGTTTTAAACACATATAAATTTCATATATATTTTTATTATATAGTAATTAAATCAATGCGATTTATTTACCATAGGGGCGGGAATAATATTTAAAGTTATATTTTAGCCAAAAGGGGGGTATATTGTGGGTTTTTGATTTGAATAAGTGGGAATAAAATACTTTTGGCTAAAATAGTTATAATACATGGGTTTTGGGAATATTATATAAAAAGGAATTATATACATAGGAAAAGGTGATTTTCATAGGGAGTTAATACATAAATTAGAGTTAATATGACAAGGGGCAATGTAAAGTCAAAATACTTAAATATAACCAAGAAAGTGAGAATTCAAAAGTAAATAGCAATATTATACTTTCATCACTTAGACTTAGAATAAAAAGTGATTTTGAGGGCTTTTCATGAAATATTGAAGGATTTTCCTAAGTAAAATGGGATTTTACTTAGGAAGAGATTTTGAGAGGTGAATGAATGTGATAATGGATTATTTCAAGCACTTAGGTCTTTTCAATTATTGGGCCGAGGGTCCGGTCCCTCCAAAAGTCAAGGAAATGCCTTGAGCCCCTTTAATCTTCAAATACCTTAGTGAAATCTTTAAGGGAAAATGAAGGGGAAGTTAATAATCTTGACTTTGCTTTGCTAGTGAACTCTTTCCAATGTAGTATCTACCTTTGCACTTGTGATGAAATTAAAATTGAGCACATTTGGGACCATCATTCATCACATGTAATTTTGCAACAACATCTACCTACCCTACTTACTTTACCCTACCATTTTCTCTCCTTTATTAGGGTGCACTTAAACTGGCAAACCCTTATCAATCTTCTTTTCTTTTACATGGAAAATCTATCTAAGTCTACACTTATTACATCCAAGGGCTCAGATTAAATTGTTGAGCACCTTTTATTAACTCTACCTATCTACTTATCTGCCAAGATTAAACTGTTTGGTCAGATATTTATTCTCTATTCTACAGCATGAAATTGAAAAATGAATGAGTCAAGTTTAAATAGTTTGACCCTTCATAAATTGTGGCCAAAATTCGACAAATTGCTCACAATTTTGTTTATTACATCAAAGCAAAAAGTAGTGGCATTTAGACTTGCACACTTTCCTGGTCTATTTTTGTTTGGGGTTCATTTCTTTCACTTTTTTGACCATTTTATTCTTTTTACCCTTTGATTTTTCTTTTAGGGTATACCCTCTTTACATTTTTTATAATTTTTGATTTTTTGATTTTTTTGGAAAATATGGAACACCTTTGCAACAAGAAAAAGGTTTGACATATTGCATAGTTCAACAAGTCAATCATGAAAAATGACACCTATTGGTATAGGAGTCTAACAGAATCGACACAAGTACAAGGCTAATTCAACAAAAAATCGCCATAAGGACAGGATGCAAGGTGAAAGTAATTTTCAATTTCCTTTGATTACAGACCAATGTAGAAACAATATGTTTACTACAAAGTTAATTTGTTGTTCTGCAAGTTTCAAAAATGTGCAGCATGAGAATGTCAAAGTCAGGAATAGTTAGTCAATGGAATCAAGGAAAAATTTGTTGTTTCAAGAAAAGCTCCAATTAATGAAATCAGGGAAATTTCAGTGGATTAAGATTTGAAGAGTGGGGACACAGTCTCCTCATCTTCAGGTTCAGTAGTCCAGAGAGATTTTTGGGTCCAAAATCTTCCCAGTGGGGAGTTGTGATCAAGAGATCATGTCCATAGTTCAAAAATGCTCAAAAATTAAGGTGCTCAGAAGTGGTTGCAACTTGAACGAATGGAAAGGTCTCATCGCTACGATTCTGGCGCCATGAATGGTTCGTAAAATAGAGGTCGTATGCAGAAGTTACTAAGGTTTGAAAACGCCTAGTAAATTCCAAAAATGGTCCTTTGACTCAGTTTGACTTTATGAAAAATTTTACAAAAAAAAATTATTTTTCATATAGTTGTTTTGGGCCAATCGTTGGGCGCCACGTGACCTGCCCAGACGTTGCCACATGGCCCTAGGCCAAGGAGGAAATTGGCAATGTAAAATTTTGTTTGAGTCTATGGGAGTCGAACCCAAGACTCGATAGCGAGTGCAAAGGCGCCCGACCAACTCAACTACGTGTAGTGCTTAACATGTATGGTTTGCGAATTGTATTTGATTTTCAAAGTTAAAAGGGCGGGAAAAATTAAAGGGATAGCCCTGACACCATATAACCGGCACGCATAGAACCCAGGCCTTAAAGCCTTCAACTCCACGGAAGTGGTCATGTTTAATGGCAGGTTCGGCCATGTGGCCATCATATCACGTAGCCGTTAATGCTACGGTTGGGAGGTGGATAAACTTGCGGTTAAACTGGCGGTTCCGGCAAAGGTCCCATGTGACCCCGCCAACCTAACATTTATTGCCAACTGCTAACGGTTTCGAAAAACTAGCGCATTTCACCTTTTTCGGCGGGATCAACCAAATTGGCACCTTTAACTAGAGTTGCTCCACATTTAGTGGAGTTTTTTAAGGGACACTAGGCAAAATTCTTGTTTTGGCCATAACTTCTTGGATTTTCGACCAATTTTAATGCATGGATAGTCAATTTTTGGTATTCTCGACATTTTGAACACATTGGAAAAGGTTTCAGAGCCATAAGAGGTCATCTTGTGTAGGTTTATCTTCAGGAAAGGTCAAGGAGCCACTAGGGCCACTAGGGTGTTTTCAGTGTATTAGGCATCCATTGTCTGTTTTCTGCAAATGAATAGTCATTCCTGCCTAATTTAAGAATTTTGAAGCTATTTTTACAGATAACACAACCATTTGAGGCTTTATTTCACATGTACTTACCATTTTTGAGCAATAAGATATGAGGGACATGTCATTGGGAGTTGGACCAGCAGATGTAGCCCAGGAGGGATGAACCGCTTCATCAAATTTGCTGAGTACTGTTACTGTGATGTTTAATTCTCTATTATTTACTGTTGTACAGTGTTTTATAAGAAATTTACATGCTTTAACTTCACACTGAAATCTATTTAACTAATTTAAAATCATTTGTTTCACCTGCAACCTTCAGAGAACCTTATGCACACATTTTAGTTATTGTTTGGATACTTAGCACAGCAAAACTAATACATTCCATTCAGATCATAGACCCACTCTAGGGCTAGAGAGATTGCCTCTATCTGCAGAGGGGATT
This sequence comes from Pinus albicaulis, assembly GCA_034641835.2. Taxonomy (NCBI): domain Eukaryota; kingdom Viridiplantae; phylum Streptophyta; class Pinopsida; order Pinales; family Pinaceae; genus Pinus; species Pinus albicaulis. The sequence continues at coordinate 89,509,424 of CM076582.1, forward strand.
TATCTTGACAAAAGAATTGGCGACTCCACTGGGGAGCTTAGCCTCTTACCTTCCTTCCCCAGACTGATCTTGGATCAGTTTGACGGATCACTAAAATCTAAGCTTGCTTAGGTCTCTATTAGTTTGCATAGGTTTTGATAATCACTTCATTGTTTCATGTCTGGTTTTGGTGTGAAACTCCTTTTTTTTTTCCTTTTTTTTAGTGCCCAACGGGTTTTCTGTTTTCACAATAGCACTGCCAACACTGTTCTATATAGCACAGTCACAGTGATTTGTCTTTCAGCACCCTCCTGCTTATCACAGAAGCACTGATCTCAGAACAAGGAAAAATTGGGGTTTTCCCTTGTTTTTCCAATGTGTCTTGTCCCTAAAGAATGTTTGTTGAGTCTTAGTGACCTCCTACCTGTGTGTTTGACTTGTTTGTCTTCTTTGAACAAGTGTTTTCATTTCTTTGACTTGTTTGTGAGTTGGGAGATTTCTTACCATTTCAAACACCTTTTGTCGCATTGCTTCTGACTTGGTTTGAAGTAGTTTGTTGTATGCACTAGTTATCACTGCATTTCTAATCTTACCTTCAACTTAGTGTCAAACATAAGATCACAAATTGTTTGATTTACGAGTCTAGAAGAGTGTGTCTTTTTCCAAATTCAAAAGAAAACTAAAAGTGATTTTCATTTTAGTTTTTGATTTGGTTTGTCTTTATCATTTTGAAAAAGGGATTGAAAAGCATTTCATTCATGTATTTTTAGAATGATTTTGATTTCCGTTCGATTGGAAGAAAAGTGAAAAGTGTGGTTTTCGCATTTCTTCATTCGTTTCGTTCATTTTACTTTTGATTGCATTTCAAAATAAAAAAGTATACAAAAAAAAAAAAAAAGGTGTCATTTTATGCATCTCAATGGAAAGAGAAATGTTTTCATTTTTTCAATAAGATGCATTTTTTGGAAAAGTGAATTCGATTGGAAAGAATTGCATTTCATAGTTTTGAACTAGTTTGGGGATGGGGTGGGGGGAGGAGTGCATCGTTGTTTGCTGCAATGATTGCACTTTTGTTTGCATCTCTTCCCTTATTAGTTTAGACTTCATTGAAATGGAACAATTTTATTTTTGCATTTAGCCTATCAGAGGATTCAAGTGACATCGATTTTGAGCCAAAAACTAAAACTTAACTCAAGATCAACATTAAAATTTACCCAATTTACCTTAAGGATCATTTGGAACTAATGGTAACATTTAGAGGTATAGGCTAGAGACGCGTTCCGGCATCGTAAAATGTAGGAGTTGTAGCTAACGGTTTGCGTTACAACCTGGGGGTGATATCCCATCCCACGTATGGAATTATATTGATGTATGATAAGTATATTTGGGGAGCTCACATTGAATGGTTACGAATTAGACAACACTACTACGGACTGGACTCCCACTTACCATCGTGTATATTTGGGGAGATGCCATTAGGTTGCAAGCCTACCATAGGTAACCGAGTCAGCTGCCTTGTAAATGTGATACACCGAACACAACAATCTAGGAGATCAATTGTAGTATGTTAAGTCCTTGGTCTTTTTTTCTATCATTTATCACCAAGGTGTATACTACAGTTCACAAATACTTGGTAAACCTTTATGCCTAGTACACCCTTTTTTATTTATTTATTGTTAATTCTAAAAGTAATTTCCCACAAAAACATCTTACCTGTGAAGCTCTCCATCATCATCATTACTTGGTAAATTGTGGATTTTTGATATTTTCACCTCTTCCTTCCTTGATCTTGTACTGAAAGGTCAACGTGGTTGAATTGTCGGATTCACCTCGTCCCTCCTCCGAAGGATCTCAAGAACCTCTTCCCGAGGTCCCCCGATTTCCAGTTGGACCCTTTGAAGCTCAAGGTGCCGAAATCAGGATTGTCATAAGTGTACAACCTATTTCATCTCGACCATTGCCTGACGATTCTCCTTTGACGACATCAAAAGTCTCTGAGTCAAAAAGCCTCAAACCGTCTGCACAGTTTACGGTCTTTCCCATAAATCCACTCTTTGATCCGATTGTGGTCTCACCTCAACAAGATTTAGTCCTTTTGATCAACCTAGAGTTTCCCTTCCTGCTTCTCCAGTAGCATCTTGCTCTACTGTCTGTCAGTTATTTCCTGACGAAATGGCATCCAATGTTGATGATGTCCCATTCGTGAGTGCTCCTCAGAGTACTCTACAGGAAACCACTGGCACCTATATCCTGGAAGCCTTCTCATCTATATTTCCCTCTGAAGGCAAAATTTTTGGCTCCACACCTCACGATTCAGGTAGTGGAAGTGAAATATCCTTTAGTCAAGTTGCATCTCCACTTCCACAAGGGTATACCTCTTTGGGAAATATTATTTCAAGAGCTTCCAGTGCCACATCTTTATTTCCGAATCCCGTTTGGTCAAATGGGTATCCCCCATCTTCTGACCCATTCATTTCAAATGTGGTCGCCCCATCTCAACCTGTTTTTTGACCTACAATCACTATTGGTCAAATGATTCTTTCGATAGGATCCTCTACCCCCTTCTCTCCATCTACGATTACCGTGGTTCCACCATTGAGTGGACAATCTATGGTTTCATTCATGCCTGGGGGGCAGTCTAATCCTCTTTACGTACCTCCCCTCTCAGGTGGGGGGCCATTGAACTCTGGATCCATTCCTGGGGTGGGACAACCTAATGCTAGTCTAAGTGGAACATGGTTTTCACAACCGACGAACATTGTCATAAGAACCATTACCTCAAGTGGTTAACCTACTTCAGCTGCATTAGTCTATCAGAAAACCCACGCTCAACATTCTCAGGTTTAGCAGCACCTTCAGCAAATGAATGTACCATATTCGTATATTCAGAAACCTAACAACCCTCATCATTATTTTCAACAGTCGAATGTACAATATCGGTATGTTCCTCGACCAAGTGCCTCTCAGCAATATGTCCAATAGCCCTAGCTTCCCGCAAGTGCCATTGCGACTAACCCTCAATTTGGTCCTTACATCCAAACTGGTCTGAATATCCGTCTAGGTCAACCTGGTACTAAATACCAGTCACTTCCTCATGCTCAGTAGCAGCAACCCCAGTCTGGGCCTCAGCCTAGTGCTCAATATCAACAGATTCTTTAGTACCAAAAAGCCCAATTAGGACCTCAAGCTGGACCCTACGTTTAGCAAGGACCATAGGTTTCACCCCATGTTGGCTGGGCCTCATGTTTAGCAAGGACTTTACCTTGGACCCTATATCCAACAAGGTCCACAACCTCAAATCCAGCAGGGGCTTTATTAACAACCCCAGTAAGGTCCCTATGTTCAGCAACAACTGCAGCAAGGTCCTTACCAGCAATGGGGGAAATATGCATATCCAGGACAAAATACACCCTATTGGGGGCAGAATTTATATCAACCAGGTTGGAACCCCCGAATTTTTTCTCCTCATCATCCTCCCTTGCCACTTTTGGCTACTTTGGAACTGACATATGTGTCAAAGCTTACAAATGACCCCATCCAACATCAGTTGCATTGGTTCCCAGTTCTGACCAAAATTTCATGAGATTGTCTTAATTTGAAGGCAAGTATGGGGAAAACCCCTAAACCCATGTCATGACGTACCACTTGCGGTGCTCTTCTAACTCTTGGGTCAATGATTCAATTCATCTTCGTCTTTTCCAGCGTACTCTAACCGGTATTGCAGCCAAGCGGCATATTAAGCTCCCTCGAGCTATTTTCACTGATTTCAACTCCTTGGCTATGGATTTCCTCACTCACTTCTAGTTACATGTCTGGTACGAAACAGACACCCACCTCCTCACCTCGTTGAAGCAGTCAACTTCTACTCACATTTCAGATCATATTCATGAATGGCGGCATCGCTGTCGCCTCATAAAATTCGAGATCCCTGATCAATTTTTGATTGAATGGTTTACGAAATCATTCGTTCCCAGGTTTGCTAAAGATCTTACCATGGGTCAATGAATCAAAGAAGAGGAATTCATTGCTAGAGCCCAATATCTTGCTTTGGTTTATTCCCAATCTGGAACTCTATACAATCTCTTGCCTGAAGCGCAACGACCTTCAACTGATTTGACATCATCTCATTCTCTTGCTACACCTTTGGTTGATGGCGTTATCGGGACAGTGGCTCATGTTGATAGTAGTGCACCCAAAGCTTCTTCGAAGTCTAATTCCACTACTATTGCTGCACCCTCCAATCCTTCCAGTAACCAGAAGAATACTGATAAAACCTTTGAGGTAAATGTTGTCCAATCTAACATAGCAGACAAATCCTCAAAAGGTAAGAAAAAGGGTAAAGGAAAACCCAAATCCAACAACCCTAAATAGGATTCGGAAAAGCCATATGCTGACGATTCTTCTACGTGCAAGCCTAAATATCCTTGTCTAATATGTGATGATGATCATTACACCAAGAATTGTCCTCAACGTGCCAAAGTTTCCTGTCTTCTGAAAGGCGCCTCGGAACCCCGCGTGTCTTGAAAGAGCCTTTCCCTTCTCAGCAGACGCAAATTGTAGATCAACCCCAATCTTCTGGAAACTATCAAGTTTTCATGGATAACACGAAACCTATCTCTATTACCACGAGATTAAAAGACTACCCAAATCCATCCAAGACTCCTATGGAACTTGAAGTCATAGATCACCCTTCCTCTTCCATGCCTCCTACTTTTAGTTGTCTCCAGATTGAGAGACCTAGCAGTGAATCCATCATCTGACCACCCCCAAAAGGTGTTCTTCAGAAAATGTCCTATAATTCGAATGCGAGAGTTGTGCAACACTACAATATTGTAGAGGATCTAGCTCAAGCACCTTCGGCGATGTCGATTTTAGAGGTCCTTCATTCGTGTCCATCACAATGGAAGGCACTAATTTCTGCTATTAGAGGGATTAGTCCCATAGGTTCCAATATTATTACTTTAGATCTTAAGAACTTTGTTCCTCGCCTCCCATCTCAGGTGGATTTTCTGATTCAAGTTACCGTGATGGGGAAAACCATTCATCGGATTGTTGTTGATGAAGGCGCTTTGACTTGCATCATGTTTATCACTTGTTGGAAAGCCAGCAGCTCCCCTCCTTTGAGCCAGTCCCCGAATACCTTGGAAGCTTTCGACGGTAGAGGTTCTCGACCGTATGGAATTCTCAAATCATTGCCCATCCTGTTGGAGGGAAAAATGGTAAATTTAGAAGTTGAGGTGGTAGACACCAACTTGAATTATAATCTCCTTCTTGGATGCAATTGGACACATGCCATAGTTTGTGTGGTCTCCACCCTTTTTCATGTCCTCTGTTTTTCTCATCAAGGAAAAATCGTGACTGTCGATAAGCTAGATTTATTTTCCTCTCATTCTTCAATAGGAATCATTAGATATGTTGGGAATACCACTACCCCCTATGAGAACATCGGGTCGGGTCTATTGAAAGACTTATCCCTTATGGGAATTTTTCCACTCTCTCCTCTGCATGTCGCCACTATCAATATGATATCATCCGGTCACAATCCATGGATTGTTCACAATCCCGACCAGCTTGAGATTTTTGGTGACTTTATGCCTTTGAGCCCTGCTAAACAAATGTATCAAAGTATTCTCATGGTTTTTTAGGTTGCATCTGAAACCAACGACTGATTGTTTTCTTATCTGGACACTTATGCATAGTCTCCCTGGTTTTTTTCTTGGGAATCTGGCGATCCCTTGAATGAGACTTTCCCCACCGATGAAAGTATCGTGGAGGTAATGTATCTCAAAGAAACCCCATGGGATGATGGAAATCATCATTCCTCATTTCTCCCAACCTTAGGTGACATCTCCACCTGTCTGGGATCCCATGCTTCTTCTGTACTGATTGGCCCATTTCATAATCCTATCTTGATTCATGAAGTGTTGTCTAAAGGGAACATGGAAAATATTACTCCAACCATTCTGATCGACATCTCTATCAAACCAGGGATTGTCGAGAATGTTCACATTGGTGCATCTTGTTCTCCGTCTGAGAACAAGATATACACCGAGGTTTTCTAGGAATTTCGCAATGTCTTTGCATGTTCATATGAAGAGATGCCTGGCATTGATCTGAGTATTGTCGTGCACAAAATACCTACCTATCCGGACTTGAAGCCGATTCGTCAACGGCTTCGTCCTGTGCACCCATGAAAGGATGTTGCCATAAAGGGTGAAATTGAAAAACTTCTCAAAGCCAGTTTTATTTATCCCATACCATTGACAGATTGGGTCTCCAATATTGTTCCCGTTACTAAGAAACAAGGGACCATCCGGGTTTGCGTTGATTACTGTGATATCAATCGAGCATGTCCTAAGGATAATTACCCCACTCCGTTTATCAACCAAATCATTGATGAGTGTGTCGGGAGTGATATTTTTTCCTTTATGGACATTTTTTCTGGCTATAACCAGATTAAAATTGCTCCAGTTGATCAGCACCAAACCACGTTTATTTTTTCATGGGGGAAAATTGCCTACAAAAAGCTCCCTTTTGGCTTGAAGAATGTTGGGGCTACCTTCTAGCGAGCTATGTCATATGCTTTTCATGACATCAAGCACATAGTTTAGCCATATCTCGATGACCTTCCTGCTCATTCTGCGAAACATTGAGATCACTCAGAACACCTCAGAGCCATCTTTCTTCATTGTTGGCACTATAATATAAGGTTGAACCCTCATAAGTGTGTCTTATGGGTTGAATCTGGTTGACTCTTTCGTGGTGTCCAAAGAAGTCATCCGCATTGATCCTCTTAAAGTCAAGGCAATCACCAATTTTCCTACTCCCTCTTATGTTCATCAACTGCAAAGTTTGCAGGGGAAAGCCAATTTCCTCCATTCCTTCATACTGAATTATGCTAAGCTTGCTAAAGGATTTACTCGTTTATTGAAAAAGGGAATCCCGTTCATATGGGATGAAATTTCCCAAAGCTCTTTCGATGCTTAGAAATAAGCCCTGATCAGTGCTCCTCTACTGCATCCTCCCAATTATCACTGTGATTACTGCCTGTATATGGCCGTCGTAAACAACACTATTGGTATGGTGTTGGTTCACAATGATGACGATAGTCAAGAGCATGTAGTGTACTACTTGAGCCATAATATCTTTGATGTTGAGACCCGTTATGCTCATGTAGAGAAATTCGTGCTAGCTGTTGTCCATGTTGTTCAACGTTTTCGTCACTACATTCTCCTGCGCAAAAATTAGGTGATTTTTTATTGCAATGCCATGACTTACATTCTCACATGTTAGTTGCTTGGGGGCAAGTACTCGAAATGGATTTTCATCCTTCAAGAGTTCGACTTAGAATTCACTACTGCTAAGTCTAAGAAATCCTTAATCTTTGCTGAGTTGATTTGTGATCTTCCTTCCATGGTTGATCCCACTCCTCTTGATGAGTCGATTATAGATGAAACCCTATTTCTCATCAATACTCTTGATCCATGGTATGGAGACATCATCGTTTATCTCCAAACCCAAACTTTTTAGCCAGATCTATCGCACTATGAGCGATGAAGGATTCACAACCAATCCCAACCTTACCGTATCATTGGAGAAACTCTATATCGCATTGGTGTTGACTCTATCCTTCGTCGATGTTTGACTCTCGAGGAAGCTGAGAAAGTTCTCAATGACTGCCACTTTGGGCCCTGTGGTGGTCACATGTCCGGTTATGCTACCGCCCAAAAAATCCTTCGCGCAGGATATTTTTGGCCATCTATCTTTAAAGACTGCATTGTTGTGGTACTCAAATGCCATGATTGCCAAATATACTCTCAGAAAGAGCATGCCCCACCCTCACCCTTGCACCCAGTTGTGACCATCAGACCCTTTACGAAATGGGGCATAGATTTCATGACCTGTAACCCTCGCTCGGCCGAGGGGCATGGTTATATTATCGTTGTCGTCAATTATTTCACTAAATGGGCTGAAAGGATGCCTACATACAATAATGAAGGCCTAACTGTCGCGCAATTCCTGCTCAATCATGTCATAGCTCGGTTCGATGTCCCAAAAGCGATTGTCACTGATCATGGCTCTCATTTTCAAAATCATATGATGACAGAGCTCACTGCTCAGTTGAGGTTACATCATGATTTCTCTACTCCTTATTATCGATAGGCCAATGGCCAGGTTGAGGCTGTCAACAAACTTTTGGTGACCGTGCTTCAGCGAACCATTGGGAAACACAAATGAGATTGGCATCTCATGCTCTTCTCAACTCTGTCGGTTTACCAAAATTCCGCTAAGACTACCACCAGATTCACACCATTCCAATTGGTGTATGGTCTAGAGGTCACACTCTCGATCGAGTGTGAAATTCCTTCTCTAAATCTAGTCGTCGAACTACTTCCTCGTACTTCACCAGAAGAGGAATGTTTTCTTTACTTAGAGTGTCTCGATGAGACCCGAAGATTTGTCGCTTAAGTCATTGAAGCACAAAAAAGACGAGTTAAAGCTCAATATGACAAATCTGTCAACCCTCACGATTTCTTCAGAGGTGACTTGTTCCTACTTTACCACTAAGCCCATGGTAAATTGGGAGTCGGAAAACTCGAGCCAATGTGGCATGGGCCCTATATCATTCAACAAGTATTGGAAAAAGGAGCCTATGAGCTAGCATCTTACAAAGGCAACCAATTGGATGAGCCCCGGAATGGGCTCTATTTGAAGAAGTATTACGCTTGATCATGAGTGTGATGCTTTGTACATTAGTGTACTTTGATTGGATTTTTGGTGGTATTTTTTGCTTTGCAGACATGTTTCCTTTGCTCACCTATGCTCCACTTGGTTTGCAGATGTCATTAAATCATTATGTCGGTTTTACTAATGGCGCTTGTCGTAGCACTCAGAACCTGTCTTCCACAGCATGGGCACTCTTTTCCCCTGATGGTGAGTTGATTAATTTACAAGGTATTTATTTGGGTTGAACAAATAAAAATATTGTCGAATATAGTGCGGTTATCGAGCTATTATCCAACGCCATTGATCTCAAAATTAGAGATTTGTTTGTTAAATTAGACTCGCAACTCGTTGTATTACAGTTAAATGGTCATTATTTTGTACGAAATCCTCAAATTTTGCGTATTTATTTGCGTGTTTGGTTATTGGAAAGGAATTTTTATTTCATTACATATCAACATATTCCAAGACATTTAAACACATTAACATATACATTAGAAAATCATGTATTAGATAGACATCTGTGCAACATGTAAAAATGAACACATAATTATGATACACAAGTAGTCGTAGAAACATGTATATGTGTGTGTGTGTGTGTGTGTGTGTGTGTATCGGGTTTGTCAAGTGTGTTACATCAAAATCTCAAAAAATATGTGTTCTATGACAAAAATGGCTCTCTAAGCCTACATCAATACAAAAATGTAAAAACAGGGCTGCTATCCACCCACATGGTGCCCATGATAGCAGGTGACTGCTCGGATCACTCTTTAGAGTAAACAACACAGTTTGCCTGGAACCCCGACTGTATGCCTCTGAAAGCGAAGAGGAATATCATCGAAGGTAGCATACTCTGGGATGCCTCTCGTAAGGCCTACTAAGTTCTGCTGTGACTCGGCTAATGGATCTGCTCCCTTCTCGTAAGGGAAATCCTCCACCGGGTGGGCTACCCTCCTCTCGATCGGTGACATGTCTGGTGGTCTCTAAGGACCCATATCAGTAAAAACACCATAAGTTCAAGTCTCAAAATAAATAACAAAAACTTTCAAAAAATAAAAAATGTTAAAAAAACAACTTTTACCTGCATTAGTCCACTATGTGCCTAACGGAATGGGTAGATCTAGATGTCCCATGAAATCGATGCCTGCATATGCATAGTCCTCGACCGCAATGAGTTGACGATGCAGCTAGCTGAAAAACGTTGTAGGGAAATGCATTTGTTGGCCACCGCCCTTATGGGGCATGATCTCACACCACCTCATCAGTCTCGGGTCCCTCAGGGCTGGATCATGGATCTCTAACCACTGATACTGGAACAAAGGTACTCTCTCCAAGAAAAAATTAACCAAAATGGATTTGTACCTAAATTGTTTCAGTCGACCTATTTTGCACTTGGGCAATTGGCTCTTCATGTTAGCCAATAACCCCTTGAACCAGTTGAACATAGTATGGGCTAGACAGTCCACCGCATAATGGAATTGGGATTTCGTTGCCTCATGCAACACCTGGGCTCTGACCACTCGAGTCCTATAATGAATGATTTTGCATAAGGGAAGAACTTTGATAGAGGATATCTTTATCTTCCCGCTCTCGGTATTTCGAGCCCCGGGACAGTACTCTCACCTCTTGCGAGCTCCAGAGACTTGGATTCTCTCCCCTCTCCTGGATAATCATGTGATGAAATAGATGTCCATGACATCTAATTCTAGTTCCTGGTCCCCGATGATGAATATATGACAATCTACGTCCCACATTCCAATCAAATACTGAAGAAGCTGCAGCTGAGCTCTCATCCCTGATGTCTGAAAGAACTTCAGTAATGCACAATTGCCCAATGCATTTATGCAATTGTGGCCTTGGAGTGCTTGGTGGTCTTCCACCTCGTGGCCTCATTCTTTCCATTCAATGACCATCTCTGCTGAAATCACCTGCAAAACATGTTCAAAATACATTTTAGGATCTTTCATCGGAGTAGTTTTTCAAATCATCCATTATAAATGGGTATATTTCTTATTTCAAAATATTCCCTGTGGCCAACTCGACTTTCTGAATTAATTCGGCGTTGGTGGCACGCTTCCCTAACAGGCTAAATGTGACCAACACGGGTCTGATTGCTCGAACTTGCACTGGTTGCGGGCAATTTTGAGGTTTGAAATACTTCCTCCATCTCTCTATTTATAAATATAAACACTAAAAGAATGTACTTAAAATGAAGAGGAGGATTTAAGCTCTTACCTAGTGCTAACGAATCTCTGAATGGTGTCCTGGATCGGCCGCACCACTAATATGAAGTTCAAAGGGAAAATGGGTAAAATGTACTTCTCCAATTTACTCAAAATATAAAGGTGAAAATGAATTTACTTTTTGTCTATTTATATATTTTTGAAATATTTTCACCATTATTTTATTATTTTTCCTCGATATCAGTGATGTTTGTCGGTTTTTGTGCAGTAACAGGACCTTTGCACTATTGGTGATTATTTCTGATGTAAATGAGTTTTATTTTATGTCTTTTTCAGACTCGGTAAACATAAATGAAAAAGGAACCCCCCCTGGAGTCAACTTTGAGCTCTTTTCTGACTCTCGAAAAATGAAAATATTGTCGAGTACTTGTCATTTTGAACTCGTTAAAGTAAATGAATTAACATAATCTCTATATACATTTACCCCTTTTTCGGGTTGAGATTTACTATTTATGAAAAAGGAATACCTTGATCGAACATGGTCAAGAGGTTCTCTTGGATATTGTTTTCTACCTTTTCCGATTCAATGGAAGATTTATGAAAAGGGACATGATGGAGTTTTATCTTTGTTTCTTTTCAAACTCCTTAAACATGAAAAGTTACCGAGTTACCCTTTTGTTGGACTCATTAAAAATTAAACGGCTAAAGACTTGTCACCATGACGAGACCGAGTTTCTCCTTATTAGGGATCATTAAAATTATTGGGATGGATTCATTAGAAGAATGAACTTACACGCTTAGCATATGTTATCCTCTTCATGCTGGCTATCAAAAATAAAGAGGTACTCGTTAGCAATAATGGGGGAAAATTGAAAGTGAACATCCTATGTCTATTTTGGGCAGCTTGTCGCTCTTGAACATGACACTCATCTGAAGTTCGTGTCGGGTTGGGGATACCCTTCATTCGTCATTTTTCCTTCGCGGGTTTGGGAAATCCATTTTCCTTCTATTCTATCACTATTTTTGTCATCATGACCTCTGATCCCATTTGAGTCAAATGTTTCCACACTCCAGAGTTGTGTTGCCAATATGTTCAAGACAAGTCTTTTTTGTCAAACATCCTTTGCTTATCTGACCTCCTTTGCTACAATCTCGAATCACTCCTATCATCTTGAGATATCTATTGTTTCGTGTTGATGATGTGGGAATCATTATCGCCCTCCTCCGACGAATCACTTCCTGTCGACTTCATCTCATTATCCGGGAAGGTGGTTTAGAAACTTCTTTTCAGTACCTTGGAGCTTTCATGCCTCAATGGAAATTTCTTCGTGTTCGACGACAGGTTCACATCATTGGCCTTCGATTGAATGATTCTGCAAGTGTTCAACTTCAACACATTCATTCACACTTGTAGATTGTGTTGTTGTACCTTGAGGTCCATCATCATTATTGGTGGTTTCTCTCGTTCCTGTTAACGGTTTTCATCATTGACAGGTAATCACGTGATTTATACCATGTTCGACGTTAGCACATCTATTTGCATGGCTAGATTCATACATTGGTTGATTGAGATTGCAGTGAAGGCCCCAGGTCACATCTAATTTTGATCCAAACTGTAAGGAGTTATTGAGTATTCATGATTGTATACATGATCCTATCTATACGGATGGTTGCGTCCATATCGCGGATCCATTTCTATGATCTCTTTAGACAGATGGCTACAACCATGCAGTGGGTTCATGTGTTATTTGATGCCTAGTGCAAAGTTATGTGATTAGGCATATTCATATGAGAGATTTCATATATTGTAATGTGTTTGATTTGGCAGGTTTCCTGGCGGTGATCTGATTTCTTTGCCTTGGTTCATAAAGCATTTCAGCCATCACTCCCCGTTATGCCTTCATGCTTTAGGGGGCATCTATTACACAGTAATTTGTCACCATGCTCACTTCCTCTCCCCGATCCTGGAGTGCCCCATGACAGACCCTGTGCAATGTTTCCAGTATGAAGAAATATGAAAAGACATCCCATAAAGACTCAAAGAAAACTGCCTTGGAATATTACTAAAGGAAATTAGTCAAAGCCCTAGTTTTCTAGGTCAACGCATTTCCTAGTCTCATGCTCGCGTTGATGCTAGATTTATTGTTTTGGCTTAGTGCTGCTAGTGCCCTTATTTCTTGGAAAACTACGCTGATCCCTTTTTGGCAGTGTTTCCTCATATGGAGGAGAAGCTTCGACCTCTAGAAGTTCCAGGGTGGCGAGTTGGTTGTTAAACAGTGGTGATAAAGTCGAGCTCTCTGATTTTATAGCTTTGATATCATCCATGGGGGTTTATCCCTTAGAAAGTGGACCTTCCTCCTTCTTTCATGGACTCCCAACCTCTTCTCCCTTCCTATAAATTGGTCCCCATCCTTCCACTACTAGTTGGTCATTGTTGGGCTAGTCTGAACTCTCGTTCCCTTTACATTCTTGCACTGTGATAATGCCTAAGTTGTTCGGGAGAAGGAATGCTTTAGAGATTTGGTGAAGGACTTGGATTTTCACTGAAGGGAGACCTCCAACATCAAGGCTTGGGTTGTAAGCTCTTCCTTTCATATTTATCAATAAAACATCTGATTTTTTCTTTCTATATTTGTCTAATATTTTATGAAAATATTTTGGTACTCCTTGATCTGCTAGATAGCTAATGTTAAATGACTATTATGTATTGGATTACATTTTTTGTTGCCTCTTGATCATCCATAGGTATTCATCTGCCACCAGTAGCAAGGAGCGAGCATAAAAAGGATCATGGATCAAGTTCATCATCAATGAGTTCAAACATAGAATCAAGAAAAAGGTACCTCTATATCTTTTCTTGTCACATTTTGAATATTAGCCAAGAAATTTTTGCATTAGAAAGTATCTCAAGTTGCTAGACCCTCTCTAGGGCTAAAGAGATCACCTTTGTCTGCAAAGGGGATTTATCTTGACAACACAGTTATAATCCCCCTCCACATAAACTCCTCAAAGACCTAACCAACTACTCGCATAGCCCATTATGAATCCAAACAATAGAGAAGCTCAACCCACTTACAACACTGAGCTATAGAATTTTGCAACTTATATGATTACCCTATTGATCTTAATGACATTCATCTTAGATTAATAAGGGTACTTAATAAATAATCCCCTATCATCATTGAAGAGCAGAATGAAGAAGAAATCCACATTATAATAAATGATGATGTAGTGATAAAGCAAACTTGCTTTATCCCTCCAGTGGATCATCCTTCTACATCTAAAGACCCTCCATTTCCAGAAAGATTACATTTGGAGAAACAATTAGATTTAGAACAAAAAATTATACCATCTAATTTTGATATGTTGGATGAATTAAGGAATTTTTGCATTCATATACCTTTACTTCAAGCAATAAAATATATTCCCATTTATGCTAAAAAAATAAAGGAATTTTGTATAAAGAAAATTGGAAGAAAAAGGAAAGAACCACATAAAGTACATCTCATTGGTAGGTTAGTAGATATAATGATGGGAAATACATATATAGAAAAATATCTTAATCCAAGAAATCCCCTTGTAAAATTCACATCAATAATGTTGCAATAACAAACACACTCATAGATCTAGGAGCAAAAATAAATGTAATGACAAAAGGAATAATGGATGAATTACAATCGAAAATGTTTGTTATACACCAACTATCTTATGGCTGGAAAATAAATTTACTATTAAACCAGAATGTGTCTTAGAAGATTTTCTTGTTTCATTAGACTCATGGGAGTACCCTGTTAATTTCATGATTTCAACAGCTAAAACCAACTTGGGGTGTCATCCATTAATGATATGAAGGCCATGGTTAACCACAACATATGCATTTAATGGTTGTATATATTGGATATATGACTATTTCTAATGGAAGTAGAACAAAGAAATTTGCATTATATCATCTTGCACAAACGATTATTGAATTAGAAGATACATAATGGATTCATGATACAAGAGATGATAAAATAGTGCAACATTTATTAACGATTTCACATTCCATGACCTTCAAACGAGATATTGAAGAAATTCAAATTACAAATTTCATTAATAATTTTGAATTTCCTTAACATCTTAGGGGGTAGGTTTGTTAATCATATTTTAGACAAAAAGTTGAAGGAAAATTGCACTATGGAGAATATTTTATGATGGGATTCCATGTTATCATTTAATTCCATTTATGAATCTGGTAGTATTTCTATAGAGGTAGCTTTAGGAAAATATTTAAATATTAATTCAAATCATGAAAAATCTCAACAATTGCAGCTAATGCAAATGCCGTAAAACATACTATTGCATTTGCATGGAAATACACTAATGCGTGAGGCATAAATCCTAATACATGTATGCATCACATTTAGATACAAGAGAATGTTAGGCTTATTAGGCAACCTCAAAGACACGTGAATCTTATGTTGAGAGAATTAGTAAAGGAGGAATGGCAATATTTGTTAAATGTAAATTTCATATATCCAATTTTTGATAGCCAATGGGTTTTTCCATTGGTAATTGTGCCTAAAAAGAATGGAAAGTGGTGAGACTTCTGCATATACTATCAAGAGTTGAACAAAGCTACTTTGAAATACCATTTCCCTCTACCCTTCATTGATCAAGTTTTAGATATCTTAGCAGGAAATAAATATTTCTCTTTTCTTGATGGTTTTAGTGGACACAATCAAATACATATTACATTAGAATATCAAGTTAAGATGGCATTCACTTGTCCATGGGGACACATGCTTACATAGTATTACCCTTTGGATTATGTAATGCTCCTACCACTTTTCAAAGAGCATTCTTAGGTATCTTTTTTTATTTAATTCATGATTGTGTAGAAGTATAAATGAATGATTTTACTACTTTTGGTAATAATTTTTAAGAAGCCTTGGAAAATTTGGAAAAATTTATTTGCAGAAATCAAGAAACTAAATCCTCTTTGAGTCATGAAAAATTATATATGGTATTTAATGAAGGAATTTTTTTAGGGCATGATATTTCAGGTGCATGGATTCAAGTCGACTCAACAAAGATTGAGGTAATATCTAAATTATTAGTACCTAAAACTCAAAAATATGTAAGAAGTTTTCTTGGATATGTTGACTATTATAAAATATTCATAGAAAATTTTACAAAAATAACCTTTCCACTCTTTAAATTACTTTTCAAAGATAATGAATTATGTTAGATCCTTCATGTCAACTTGCTTTTGACACTTTGAAACAAAAGCTTTCCAAAGCATCTATTTTGAGGGGACCTAATTGGTCTCTTCCATTTCATATTTCTATGGTTGCTTCAGACACTACTTTGGGAGCTGCCTTAGGGTAGAAAGAAAACCAAACTCCTTATGCTATTTACTATGTAAGTAAAAATTTGGTTTGTGCATAGTTAAACTACAATGTAACAGAAAAGGAATTTCTTGCAGTAGTTCGTGCCATTAACAAGTTCAAACAATATATTACTGGGTGTGAAACTTTTATCCATATTGATCATTCTACCATTCAGTATCTAATGAATAAATATATAACTAATGGTAGAGTTACTAGACTACTCTTGTTGTTACACGAAATTAAGATTACAATATTGGATAAACCTAGGAAGGAAAATATTGTTCCTAATGTTCTCTCTGGGATCCAAAATGTAAATGAATTAGTTCATATAAATGATAACTTTCATGATGAACGTCTATTTTCAATTTCTACTAAAACCCCTTGGTATACAAATATTGCTAACTATTTGGCCACATGGAATCTACCTCAAAAATTGTCACCAAAAGAAAAGAAAAAAAGAGTTATCAAAATAAATGCCTCATACTCTTGGATAGATGGAGAACTCTTCTGAACCGAACTCGATCTCATAATCAAGATATGTGTAAGGGAAGATCCTGTATTGGACATATTGAAAGCATGTCATGATGAGTGATGTGAAGGGAATTTTGTTGATAAAATAATTGCATATAAAGTCCTTTTTGGATATTATTGGCCTACCCTTTTTTAAGATGTCATAAGATGTGATAGTTGTTAAAGAATGGGTTGACCAATTCATTTGGATGAGATACATCTACAACCTTAGGTACTCATAGAGACATTTGAGAAATGGGCTCTAGATTTGGTAGGACCAATAACTCCAAATTTTAAGAAAAAAATATATATTCTTGTCTATACTGATTATGTTACAAAATGGGTAGAAGTTAAACCTTTAATTTATACCACTAAAAATGATGTTTTAATTTTTTTAATTGAGGACATATTTACTCATGTTGGTGTCCCAAGAGAAATTGTCACATATCAAGGTGCTCAGTTTACATCAGATTGTGGAACAATACAAGATTAAACATTGAAAGTCTTCTCTATATCATCCACAAGCCAATGGACAAGTGGAATCAACAAACAAAACTCTTTTGTGACTAAGAAAATGCAATTGCATCATAAATATTGGGTAGAAAAGCTTCTAGAAGCACTCTAGGCATACTAGATAACATGGAAGAATGCTAGGGGACATACACCTTATGAGCTTGTATCTGGAAAGAAATTTTTGCTTCCTATATAATTTGAAATCAAGACCTATAGAACAGCAATAAGACAAGCATTAAATCTCTTAAAGGCACAAAATCAAACATTGGTATAGCCTAATGAACTTGATGAAATTTTTCAAGACGCAATTCAAAGAACTGATGTCATGCAACAACAAAGGGAAAATGGCATGATAAGTTCATCAAATTAAAGAAATTCAAACTAGGTGATTGGGCTCACTTATTTGATCTCAATTTAAATATTTTAAAAGGAAGCTCCAAACACACTGGTTGGGACTATTTGAAATTGAGACAGTTCATGCCAATGGAAAAGTCAAAACCATTAATGAGGAAGGTATCTCTTTCCTTGTTAATGAGCATAGATTGAAATTATATCAAAATATTTAACAAGAGAAGAATTTATTCAAAAAAAATTTCAACATCTAGGGATGGAACTAGTAAATGAAGAAAAATCCCCTCCTCTTCCTAACTCAATTTAATTTTTTTTCTAATTCTAATAATAATAACAATAATAATAAAGATGCGAAAACTAGAATGTTGGCACAACTATACAAAATAAATAAATAAATAAGTGAACTTGTGAAAACCAAGATGATGGCACAACTATACGAAATAAATTGTTTGAAAACTATTTTTTTTGTCAAGTTGTCTGTGATCCTCCAGGCTTGACCTGTGGCTTGAGAAGTCGTGACCTAGGGGCAGCCAAGCCGCCAAATTCACCCAGGGATTTCACCCAGCCTGGGCCACACCATCCCTTAGTAGAATGGATTTTTTAGCATGGAAAATGAATTTTATAAGTTTTATCATGAAGATCCATTGTATTTCTATTAGAAGATTCATCATAGACAAGTTCAACATGTTTTCTAGATGGTATAGAGTATCAACATCAATGTTTTCCACTTCATCAACATTCAACAACCTTGCTCCAAGAATCAACAAATAATCGGAATCCAGTCAAAGGTAACACAAAGGTAATGATTTTTGAATTATTTTTATTAAAGTTATTATAGAACTTAGAAAATATCGCCACAATATTTGATATATAACCAAAGTTAAAAAAGGTAGGAAATCCATTTTTGTCGATAAAATAACATAGTAGTTCATGATTACCACGATACATGATCTTTCGATATTCCCGTTCCAATCCATCATGTCATCATAACAAGAAGTGCCTAGAAATATGCTTTCTTGATCTCATCATTCCATAATTATTTCCACCTAAAGCGTTGAAGTCTCGAACCCATTTCACCATTCCACCACCTTTCCATTCCATTTTTAGGCATTCCTTTTCATCACTCCTCTTCCACATTACCCTATAAATAGTGAAAGAAGAGTAAAATCTGAAGGCATAGACTTATTCAACACCAAGTGATGGCATAGTTAGTAAGATATGAGCCCATCAAGATTGAATTTATGAAGGCTTATCTAAAGTGAAAAATGAGTTTTGAAAAAGTTCGGTGGTTTAATTTTATAGAAATTTTTTAAGGATATGATATATAAGTAACTAGAGCATTTGATGGATTTGAAGCATAGATTAGAGATCTGCGGCTTAGGGTGACAAAATATTTCTTGGTTGAAGCGACTAAATCACCCAAAACGGGTGAAAATTAGTTCAAGAATCAAAAGATCAAAGATGACACATGGAAGAACTTTCTCATAAACCTTGATATGGTTGCGAATTGACGTAAGGGTATACCTAAATCTACATTAAAAAAAAAGGCAGAGAGATTTTGTTTGTTCTTTATAAATATGTCACCTATGAGGGCATGAATGGATTGTACTCTTTTATCATGTTCATCTATTAATGCATTTTCAGAAAGGTCGTGAAATAAATCTACCATATTATCTCCTCAATAGTCTTAAAAAGATGGATTTTAACATCCAACATAACTCAAGAAACATAAATAGAAGTCTATATCATTTTGGACTGGTAAGAATTTTGTTTAAGGCTGAGTTATGATAGCGAGCGGATAATTGGGATGCTTTCCTTGTCAAAAATTTCTTCAAAGAAGCCTCCGAGACTTCTAAAGAAGTAAATGTTTGAAGCACAAAGAAGACACGAACTAGGGCTAGGGTTTCGAATATGGAAATTCCAAACCCTAAATATATAGTTCCTAAGTATTTGGTTTTTGAGCCTTTAGTTACTAAGTCTATGGTTTGTAAGCATGTGGTTTCTAATAAGAAGAAAGGGAGTAAATAGGATTTAAGCTCGAAATGACAGGAAGTTAGGGCATAATAAAAAAGATAGAAGAAGAAAACAAGGAAATTAGAGAAGAAAAGTGTAAAAGGAGCAAATAAATAAAACCCTTGTAGAGAAACCCCAACACAGTAAAACTAAAAAGACCACGAAATAGGAAACTATAGTAAAGAAGGTTCTAGAATTCATAGATGAACCTCAATGAACCACTTGTAGTATGACTAAGAGATTAAAGGAGGAAGAAAACGATGAAGTGATTGAAGTGATGAATATGATGGAGAAAGTAATAGCCCATAAAGAAATGTCTCTTCAAAAGACAACATGAAGAGACCATAAGTATTTGAATCAGTGTTATCCACAACCCCATAGCCAAGACATAATAGTCCAAAAATTGATGAAGAACAAAAAAATGTTTATGAGTGTATTGATGCTCTTAAAAATGCCACGCAATTTAATCAGGTACCATCTCCTTTTTATAGTCCATTTCCATCTCCTACTTACAATCCACCATTTGATTTCCATTAGGAAAAATATACAATAGAGAAGTTGAAAGAAGAAATCAAAGGGTAAGAAGTTCTAGAACGACACATTAAAAGTGAAAATCAAGTTCTGAAAACCCAAAATGAGAAAATGCTTAAAAGAATACAATTTTGTATGATAATAATACGAAATTAAAGAAAGCTGATAAAAAGA
The DNA here is from genome assembly GCA_034641835.2 of Pinus albicaulis. Taxonomy (NCBI): domain Eukaryota; kingdom Viridiplantae; phylum Streptophyta; class Pinopsida; order Pinales; family Pinaceae; genus Pinus; species Pinus albicaulis. The sequence continues at coordinate 89,529,774 of CM076582.1, forward strand.
TTCAAGCAAAAATCAAGAATTAAAATGCCACAATCTTGCTAAGGAAGCCAAAATGGTCTATTGAAATGAGAAAGCAAAAACTTCAAGGAGTAACTTGGATATCCTAATCCAAGCAATAAAGACCATAATCTATCAAGGATGAACTTAAAAAAATTTGCAATTTTGTGAGTGCACGAGGACATGCAAGATCCTCGTAGTGGGGGAATGTCAAAGCCTAAAAATTGACTATTTTTGTCACTTTGTTATCATTAGTTTTGTCTACTTTATTCATAGAAGCATACCATGACCATTATTCCATATTATGATGTTATCAATTTAGTATACAATCATGTCTGAGCTACAAAGGTTACAAATTGGAGAAATCCAAAGTAAACATGTCCATTTTTCTGTAGTTCTATATTTCTTTGTAAAAATAGTTTAAAATTTTGCAGCTATAGAAACTAACACATTCTGCAGTTGGTCCTTAATTTTGTAGTCAAATCACAGGTTCACATGGTTGCAGACATGGTTCAACAAAAGTGTAGGTTGGAGGATGTGGCAAAAGGAAATCTTGAGCACTTCCACTTGTTGAAGTTAACCCAATTCCTACCACATCAACACGGGAACGATGTCAACACTATAGTCAAGCACTGGCAAAGTAACTAAGTAGTGGTAGAACACTCAAGTTGGAATGGGACTATTGGCACCAACTATGGATCGAATCCATGGAAATCCCTTGATTTTATATGATAAATTCATGTGTAAATCCATGAATTTCTCACATATTTGAAAAATCCATCTCATTTGATCCACCAAATATGATATTGTTATTTTGTTCTAAAAGCATGCGTTAAAATTGTCAACGAACTTTGTCTTAAAGTTGTATGAGCTCCAAAGATGGAAGGACATAGAAGCCTGGTTGTAAAGAATTTAACATTAATATAAAATTTGTTTGTTGGTCTATCCATCCCTGTGTGGTACGTTGTTATTTTGCAAATGATTTTGTAATTGTGGCTACAACAACTTGATTTTATCAATTCACTTTAGCATGTGCAACCAAGACAGGAAGGCCCCCCTATGTTAGGGAAGCACATTGCCTTTTTTTTTGCTTGCCTTATTTAGTCATAAATAGATTCTGATTTTAAAAGTGTGGTGAGGTGTTTTTAGTTACTGTTAATTTGAATTATAATGTTTCAATTTGCTTATAGTTTGGTTTGATTACAGATTGCATTCAATTGATTTGTTAAGTTTTATTACGATTTGGTTTACTTATGGTTTTTATAATATCAACCGTGGTGCATGCTATTCATATGAACCATCTAATTGAATAGAGATATCCTCATTTTCAATTGCATAACATTAAACTTTATAATTGGTTTATGACAAATCTTTACATGGTTATGAGGGTTTTAAAATGTCTAGAACCATGACTAGATTTAATTAGTAATTGTTTTTCATAGATTAAAATTTTCTTTCATGTTGAATTTGAATAGATAAAATTAGAGACCAACCTTTCATATACTATGCATTACACTTTACAATTTTTTTTTCAAAGAAACGGGTAGCATTTTTATAACAAAATCTGGAAACGGGCCAAGTCCCTTACATTCATGAGAGGAGAAGTCTATGAGATATGTGGAATTTTCATTAAGACACAACTACTACCTTCCTTATTTCTATTGCCTAATATTACATTACATATACTATATATTGTCCAAAACACTCTGCAAAGCTTAACAATTTGACATAGCATAAATTTCAAAGGCAGACTACCCATGGCTATCTTGCTCCTTGGTGTCCTGACCAGCTTTCAGTAATTGATGTGAGTTTGCAGTTTCCTCAGCAACAGGCTCCTAACCAATATTCCCAGCAACACCAGCTCCCGCCACTATTGGCCCAAGTGCCTCATGTAGGCCAAACACCTCCTTCAACACTCCTACAATTATCGTTTCAACCTTGATATCAATATTCTCCACCAAATACCTCAGGTTTATCATGCCTACATTCAGTGATTCCATTGCCTTATGTAGGAGTTCCATATCCTTTCCAAACCCATTCAAGTGAGCCAACAACACTGTCATCTATTCTTGGATCTCTTTAACAACCAAATTAGTTGAATTATCAATCAACTGCACCATGTTCCCACTATGCTCAAAGTTCTCAGCATCATTTCCACTGCCAGAATTTGCAGAAGCCATTTTCTTCATAATTCTTGCCTGAAATAAGATTATTTTGCTCCTAATTTGCATTACCCATCTTTTATTTATAATCCAGAGGTTCGAAGGCGCCAAGACTCCCATCGCTTCACAATTGAATGAACACCCTACTTGCAAGCCCGTCCTGGCACACTCTTCCAATTGCAGCACCGTCACACAACAAGTGAGGATAAATGTTGAAGTACTGGAAGTAAACTCACCTAAATCACCATTTAATACAGAGCTTGATAAAATCCATTTGTCCCTTCCCATGGTTATTAAAAATTTCCGCACCCACCTATTCATAATTACTTTGCATCCCTTGGCAACTACCAACATTATGTTTACCATCCCCGAGGTAGTAAGTGAAGGATTATTCCTCTGATCCGCTCTTAGCACGATGGACCACCTGTACTCCATTTCCATTATAATTAATCCACTCCTCATTATGGAACGTAACATGTTGTAACCTCGAGGTTGGTATACAATACCCCTTGGGGTAAAGTCACACCCAAATTTTCTCGATGGTCTGCCATCTTGTTATTCCCTCTTTTAACATGATAGAATTTGAAATAATCAAGATTTTTTAATAACAAATTTATCCTTGTTAACAATGAAGATGAATCGATGTCAAAATGTTACTCGTTTTTAGATAGTCTCATGCAATTTTGTATCACCACCAAAGAGTCGCCGACAATAATCAAATTTTGTATGCCTTTGGAAATGCATAGCTTCAGACCTTGCCAAAGACAAAAAACTTCAACTTGGTTATTTGAGGCTTTCCCAAGTCCCCAAGCATACTTTGTTTCTTATTTTTCTTCAAGGTTAATTATCACCCCTCCCGCTCCTGCCTCCCTGATTACACTTCACATTTTTACTAACTTAGATTTATGATTTAAACGTAACACAATTCTAGTAATTGAATTGACCGACAATTTTCATATATACAACTTGAGTGGGCCTAATGGCTAAGAGCATGTGTTTCCTCCTAAGAGGTCACAGGTTCAAAACCAGAGGGGGGTAGAGTATGTATGCCTTCGTAGACTGAGCAGTCAAATTGTTGCGCGGAGGTGGGTCCCTTGTCCCACAAACAAGGGGGTCTCATACACCAATTTGGTGTCTGGCTTGACCGTGACCTTAAAATTGGATTATTATTATTATTATTATTATAAGCCTAATTTGTATCTTTGAAAGATATAACAATGATTTCATAAGCGATATTATATGCCTACTCAAATTTATCGATTAATAACAAGAAAATGAGGAAAACAATATCAAAATTATGAGTGCTTATATCGACCCAATTACATGGATTGGCATGTGACAAAAAAAATATTAGGACAAAATATTGAGTTACGGGAAGGAATTTGGAAGTACCTCACTAACCCAATATTATATAGGGGTGTTTGTGTACATTATAGGAGGGGTCCCCCCACTTTCATTACTTCTTATTGAATATCTAACATTTGTTTGATATCTTCACCCTTTACTTCTATTCTTTCATTATTATCTTTCTTTACCTTAAACGGGTGCAAATCATTTGTATTCTCATCAAGTTCATCATTCATAAGTGGAGGCTAATATGGATACCAAATTTTAGGCTTAAAAGGATGCCCCTTTTCCCTCTTAGAATAACTTTTTGCTTGAGATCAAGGTTCTTATGGATGGTCTATTTGACAACGAAAATGACACCTAAATGTTGTATTTTCATAATCCAAGACTTGAATCCATTTAAAATTTTCCTATTTTAGGAGCATCATCTTTGGAAGACCTTTACTAAGATTAATCTCCACACAAATTCAGGAATAAGTGAAAAGTATTTGTTGAGTGTGCTAGATATTTGACTTTAATTTTTTTTTCCAAAGCATTTCCAATATCTTTAAAGACTATGTAGTGTACCTATGGGGGGATAATATATGGTACAGAGGGAGGTACCCAAAGGAATAATATGATGTATTAATATAAGAATGATAAATAAATGGGCGATAGTTAATAAATAAAGTGGTTAACCCACATTATGTAAGGGACCACATGTAGAGAGGGAATAAAGTGATAAGCCCATTGTATTGGATGTATGGTATTGAGAGACCCATGGTAACTACTCATGGTATTACATGTATGAAACCTATATAGAGGTTAGAGACTCTCCATTGTATAGAAATGGAAAATATGCCCAAGAAATAACACCATTGAAGACAAAACTTCAGATCTTCATTAATATCAAAACCCTTAAGGTAGGACAACACCATACATTCACTCCTTAAGGAAGGAGATCACTCCACAAGCCATATGCTAGCCAATACCATAATCCTTGACATCTCTCAATGGAGAGTCTCTAACCTTGGAGAGTCTCTAACCTCTATATAGGTTTCATACATGTAATACCATGAGTAGTTACCATGGTTCTCTCAATACCATACATCCAATACAATGGGCTTATCACTTTATTCCCTCTCTACATGTGGTCCCTTACATAATGTGGGTTAACCACTTTATTTATTAACTATGGCCCATTTATTTATCATTCTTATATTAATAAATGTGTATTCCTTTAATTTTCTCCTACATCAATACCTATACCCCCATGGTTAGCTACTTGCTACATTACACCCCCCTTAAACATGTTTCGTCCCCGAAACATGAGAAGAACACAAATAATAAGATCTACTCAAAAGAGTATTCCATTGATACCATTCACGTGCATCCAGCCATCCAAGAGAAATGTGAACACTCGATCTAGTCGGTGCCTCGCTCGCTTGAGATGGAAGCGGGTTCTGGTGGTTCTTCTGTGTTGATGTGTTGTCCGTGGATCGTCGCACCTCTCTATGTGTCATCCAAGGGTTGTTGTCCTTGTTGCTAATTCGTTGCCACTTTGCTGGTTGTTGTCTTGCTGGGTGATGCGGGTGGTGATATGTTGAAGCTTTAACTGATGTAACATCTTTCAGTAATTCCTCCATTATTGGTGATGGAGTGGTGTCTGGTTCTTTTGTTGGTACTTGCTTTGATGTCTGTGTTTGGCTGTCTACCATCAAAGGCTCATCATCTGATGTATCTGGTTCTTTTGTTGGTACTTGCTTTGATGTCTGTGTTTGGCTATCTACCATCAAAGGCTCATCATCTGATGTGTCTGTCTCGTTGAATATTTGTGAATCTGCCTCCCCGGTCTCTGCATGGTTCCTAATGCAAATATCATGCAATGTAATTTTCTTCTTTTTATACCAGAGTTTCATGAATTTCTTTTGCACATTAAAATTGACAGTACCAATGGATTCCATCCAAGGGTGTCCCAAAACAACGTCCACAACATCCATATCTGAAGCATAAAAATCAGAATGCAACACATATTTATCCATAGAAATCTTCAAATCTTTATAAATTTGAACATCTTCATTATCAACTTGTGTCTTTTCAATATGCTTTGCTGGAACTTGCAATTTTTTAGCCAAATTCACATTGATACAATTATGCTTGCAACTAGGAATGATAGACACTATGATGTTCTCTTTCTGAATACTTCCATGAACCCGTAATATGGAAATATTAGTAGAAAATAAGTCTTTATGGCTCTTGCTATCCTTCTTTCCGGCTTTAGACCACTTGTCCAAAAGGACTTTTTCAAGTTTTTTCTCGGGAAGTTTCCTCACTGAGCTATCAAGTGAGGTCCACCATTTATCTGCCTCATCTTTCATATCAAGCCCTATGGAGCCTATCCAAAATTGTCGGTAGCGATCCTTGTGATATTGTAAAAAATCTTCAATAGTAGGACCATCATATTTTCCTGTAAACTTCATCTTGCGAGAATCCATAAAATAAAGTAAGGGTTTTGAAGAAAATCACTTACTTTGGCAAAAATTTAAAATGGACATTACTCGGTCAATATAACTCAGAATCCTTAATATAACCTGTTTTCGAAAATGGAATAGCCATTATGCATCTAAACATGTTGCTGAAATCCCGATCCAAGCACTCTGGAAACACAGATTTGCGCTGCAACTGCCCCGGCGTCACAAAATTTCTGAAAAAATGGCTGATTTTAAATCAGTGATAACTCCCTCATCCGGACTCCGATTCGACTGATTTTTTTTTTGAAATCGGGTGATTTTTCAAGGAGAGCTCAGATCTGTAATTGGTTGTCTGAAATTTTGCACCAGAATCTACTAAAACGTCAGGAGAGCCGCCGTACAGAAATTGCCGTCAGAAACATTTCTGCAACATAGCTGAATTTAAATCAGCGATATCACCCTCATCCGGACTCCGATTCGACTGATTTTTTTTTTTAAATTGGGTATTTTTTGATACGGAATCTAGATCTGATATTTATTTTTGAAAAATTTTCACCAAATTTTCCAGATCTGCTCTACAAACTCGCCGCCCAAAAATTTCCTGCAAAAAATGAAAAAACAAATCTCCAAACTCTGCCCAAGAAAGTGCTCCGATACCACTTGTAGTAGACCTGACAAGAAAATGTATATAAATGGAAAATATGCCCAAGAAATAACACCATAGAATATAAAACTTCAGATCTTCATTAATATCAAAACCCTTAAGGTAGGGCAACACCATACATTCACTCCTTAAGGAAGGAGATCACTCCACAAGCCATATGCTTGTCCATACAATAATCCTTGACATCTCTCAATGGAGAGTCTCTAACCTCTATATAGGTTTCATACATGTAATACCATGAGTAGTTACCATGGTTCTCTCAATACCATACATCCAATACAATGGGCTTATCACTTTATTCCCTCTCTACATGTGGTCCCTTACATAATGTGGGTTAACCACTTTATTTATTAACTATGGCCCATTTATTTATCATTCTTATATTAATACATCATATTATTCCCTTGGGTACCTCCCTCTGTACCATATATTATCCCCCCATAGGTACACTACAGACTAGAAGACGCCAAAAAAGAAGAGGGATATTTGGAAATCAAACGCATGTCGACATTTTAGATACCACTGTAATGAAGGGGTAAAATTCTAGAAACCATGAGATAACAAAGAGACCCACTCTTCCTCAAAACTAAGGCCCCTTGTCAATTTTTTTTATGATAATTATGAGTATAACATTGAACAACAAATAAACCTTTGGAATACAAAAGGATCTCACAATGTTTGGGCTAGTTGGAACATGTTCACGAGTGTAATTCCATTGACTATGGCCAAAGCCTATTGAACCAATAAATAATTGTAAAAGATTTAAGAGTCGATAATAATTCATTTAACTTTGTATACTTAACTAATTCATTTAAATTTGTATACTTAACCTCCAAAGCTGGGATATTGTCCAATTTCTCTACAATATATGAACTTTGGATGATAGGGTGGTGTACTATTAAAGAAGATACCTTGGATTGAAAGAAACCAATTTGGATGAAGAAGGAACCCATGATCACACTGCTCCTCCAGCAAGCAATGTGCTAAAATAAAAGTGGAATATTTGTAGATATTATAATCAATCGTCTAAGAAGACTTCTTTAGTTATCTACCCTTGTATATAAGGCATTGCTGAATAATAGGTATCCCTCGACCAAGCCTTAGATTGCGTTTATTGTCTACCACCTAGTAGGAAACACTTACACACAACAATTTCAATTTCCCATTGAGGGACTTGATTATAATTTGATTTGTTATAGAGATTTTCGAGCTCACTTTGCATAACCCCATTGCAAATCATATATTGATGATAGATCCATAACTTGTAGCCTTTAAATATGTTCAAATTTCCCTAGGGTCAACTCAAATTTGGAAGTATAACATCTTTCGATATCTCGACCTTCACTTCCACGACTTCCCCTTCCTTCCATGGTCTATTGTAAACCTCGAGAGCCAAAGCATTGATGGCCTTTAACTACTTTTATTTGTGACTTGACATTTTCACAAAAAACGATGACAATATATTAGGAGGATTTTCCATAGATAAATTTGTCATGGCTTTCATAGTTAATCACTTGGCCAACATTTACTTGACCTCCCAAAAAAAAAGCATTTTCCCTTAATTTAATCATTGTCCAGATCTTCATCTAACCTTTCAACATACCATGTACATGCCATAAATTCTACAAAGCCACATCATAAATATAAAATTTAATTTGAAAATTAAAATTTACCAAAGAAAATTTGACTAAACAATTAAGTTAAAAGTAACTTATGGTGAAGTTATTATCAAGTTTCCTTATTAGTTGGTTGGTTGATAAAGTTGAAGTGCCGGTAACCATCAATATTCAAATCCCTCACGACAAATATTCCTTGCTTAGGTCAGAAATATATACACCATAGGTGTAGGGTTAAGAATTTCAAATCTAGTTGACCCGTAAAATTTTATAACCCATTTGTCAAATGTTTTACACACTTCAATGAACTTTTTTTTTATAGGTTTTGAGATGCTATGTGATAAGGAAATTACCTTTCGATTATAAAATTTTATAACCCATTTGTCAAATGTTTTAGACACTTCAATGAACTTTTATTTTTTTAGGTTTTGAGATCCTATGTGATAAGGAAATTACCTTTCCGTGAAAAATTTCCTAGTCAAATTCCATCTCTGTAGAGGCGAAAATATTCATTGTGATTGAAACTTAAGTTCAAACCCCAAGAATATTGAATAAACGCATCCCAACCACACCAGTTAAAAAATAAATAAATCCAAAGAAGGCCGTTATAATGAGGACAAAAATCTAAAAAAATTGGCGGGAATGCACATTCCCAATTCATATCGGTCAAAGGCGTACTGTCACGCATGCAACACGTGGAAGTCGTTCTTAAATCCCACAAAAAGAGAAAATCAATATTTAAATTCTCTTAAAAAACGACAGTGACGTGAACGGTCAAACCAAAATTTAGGTTTTTGACCTGTAAACATACGTCGAAAACAAATCGTACCGCCTTTCCATTTTCCATATATTCATCAATCTAAAAAGACTTCCTTTCCATTCCACTAAGTGATATATATACATTTTATATACCCCCGGGCAGCTGCAATTATTGCTCACTTGCTTCAGCATCAGCATAGCTGTATCTTCGTCTGATCGCGTTTAATGTGCATGGATAAAATATCTCTCATATCCTGGTCAACAACACAGGAAAAAATGATATCAGCAGGTATGGATGTATACACAATGTATATATATGTTTTTTTTACAGTATCTGCACAGAGATGGTGTCTGTCTTCTTTTTCTTTTTATTTATTTTTCGGTTGTCTAAGTGTTTTGTATGTGTTGGGTTGCAGTTCAAAATAAAAGGTGAAGCATGAAATACCTGTAAAGCACATGGGTTCTGCAGATGTGGGGTTTGCAGCATTTTCAATAGTTGAGCGGAATAGAGGCGCAGGTTCGAATCGCTGTACAAGTTGAAAGGGTACCTGTATAAGTAAATAGTGAGTTGGTCAGGAAGTAAACAGCATTGTTGATGATCGGCTCCCCAAGGAAATGAAGGAGATGAAGATCAGGGAGAATGCAGATGATAAGGGTTCTTCCTGCAAAAAATTTGATGTGGGCTTTTTGTCTTCCTTCTACTTCTTTTTATTTTTAACAGGCGGAGCTACCGAGGAATGGGGAGTTTGACAATATAGGTTTTTTTGCAGGAAATAGTACCATCAGTTGTTGAGGGAAATGGTACAGAAGCAGGCCATGTCATTTCCACAACCATCGGTGGTCGAGATGGGCAACCTAAGCAAGTAAGTATAGCGTTTATACCGAGTTCTGAGATTTGTTTTATGATTTTGAGCGGAATCGAAAGGGTTATCCAGAGTAACTCAGTCATAAGCAGAAATAAACCCAAGTTAATAACTCAATGCTCAATCAGAATGGAACAAAACGTAATCTTGAACTTATAAGATAATACCAAATATGCAGTATAAACCCAAATCGGAGCCTTGCTTATGATATTCAGTACCGTGTTGATAATAGCACAGACCCATCTGAACCTTGGTCTGATATGCACCTCAAGGTTGTCAAATTTGAGGTTGCATAGTTTGAGTTTTACTATTTTGTGGGTTGATTATTTGTGCAAATTAGATGGATGTCTAGATGGGTCTATGTTAATGCCCATATTCAATACAAACCAATGCACCAATGCATTGTCTAGATTCAATGTACATTACACAGATGGTCTCACCCATTGAGATTTTATGGATCATCCCTACCCTTACCCTTACTTGGACTGTAGAATGCACCCTGTGTCTCTGGGTACAACAAGAATGCAGACCTAATTATGAATGGATAACTTAAGAACAAAATCATGTTTGACTAAATCAAAACTCAAAACGGACATTAGGCTAACAAATGTAACTCCGTGCTTATTAGGTGGCCACGTTTTGACCATGACTTGGGAAGTATGAGAGTATGAATTGGACTTTGATTATGGTGAAACTGAATTAAAATTTTGTTGTTTGTTTTCTGAACTTGCAGACCATAAGTTACATGGCAGAGCGTGTGGTCGGTAGCGGGTCTTTTGGGATTGTGTTTCAGGTATGTTGGTTGACTTGTCATAGATACCTCAGGTGGAGACATTTATTGATGATACACAGAGTTTAGGCTATTGTTAGTCATTTACTTATTATTAAGAATTAACTATATTTCTGGGTAAGACAAAGACTAGCACATATTTGAAGAAACATATTGTTTCTTTTCCTCATACTTCTGCTGTGTGTTTGAACTTCGTATCTTTTATGTACTTGTCTGGGTTCTATACTTTCATACTTGTCAGCTACCTAGTTCTGTTACTTCATCCAAAGATTCTATTTTTGGGGGTTGGGATTTAGGGGAGTTTGTCATTGAAAACCAATGAGTAACGGATCTACACTGAAGTTATTTTTGTTAACCAGGCTAAATGCCTGGAGACAGGCGAGAGTGTGGCTATCAAAAAAGTGTTGCAAGATAAACGGTATAAAAACAGAGAGTTGCAGATGATGCGTTTTCTAGACCATCCAAATGTGGTTTCCTTGAAGCACTGTTTCTTTTCTACAACGAACAGGGATGAGTTGTATCTGAATCTGGTGTTAGAGTATGTGCCAGAGACTGTTTACAAGGTTGAGAGGCATTATGGTAGGACGAATCACCAGATGCCTGTCCTTTATACAAAGCTCTATACTTATCAGGTGAGTTAATGATATCCTGCTTTTGTGTAACGTTTATTCTACTGTTAGCGGGATTCTTTTTTAATAAAAAGGTTAATTTGTTTCAGCTCTGCAGAGCATTGGCTTATATCCATGGTGGTTTTGGTATATGTCATAGAGACATCAAGCCACAAAATCTTCTGGTATATTTCTCCCTCTGAACTTTTCTACGTCTTATTTGTGCTTTTAAAAATTTTTCCATAGGAAACTAATTTGGTTTGTTTGAAGGTGCTAATTGGTTTTGATGATGGTTGGGTAGAGTTAGAATTACTCATATAATAATAAAATAGGTTTGGACTGTATTAGTTAATGTACATGTCCAGGCATGTTGGATACCCTTTGATTATTAGAAAAGAATTTGGTTTATGTTTCTTGAATCTCATCAATTATTTTGGTGACATGCACTTTTTCAACAGGTCAATCCTCACACCCACCAGCTTAAAATATGTGACTTCGGCAGTGCAAAAGTTCTGGTGAGTAAGCAGAGATATGATAGGTAGTTAAAATTTAAAAATATTAGGCCGATGAACTTGTCAGATATCTGGAATTGATACTTCAGTACTAGATTAAATCATTAAAGTAATAAAAGGGGCCTTCTGTTCCATAATCCCGTTCCCCCATATATGTTTTATCGGAGTGTGATAGCCTACGCTGGTAAGTTAAGTGAGGATCTACTCCGTTGGTTTCTCATAGGTTAGTTTACATGTTAATGTGAAGAATAGGTATCCAATCCTTGGCATGTTCCATCTTAATTGGAAAGTCGTTGTTATGGATTTTCACATGCAATTCTATTGATTCAACCTCAAATTAGGATCTAAGCACAAGTAGCTCTGAAAAGTAACATTAGGGAACAGTGATCCCGTTTCACATTGTCTGACAAATATGGTGAATTTAAATAAATTTCATTACAGGAAGTTCATATACTGGCTTATCAACTTTTTCGAGCTACTTTAGGAGACACTTGAAGAGATGACCAAAACCTATTGTTTTTTTACAAATTCAATTTGGATCATCCAAGCAGGAAATTGACGATTGAAGTTAACTGAACAAGTTTTAATCTATCCAGCAGTAGGAATTTGTCTTTACCAAAGTTTTTATGGAGTAGCAACTCTTCCATTTAGCAGCAGGAAAAAGCTAAACCTGAGGTTTAGATACAGATTTTCTGGAAATGTGTTGCATATATAGCTACTTCTATTGAATGTCTTCATATTTAACTCTCATTTTCACAAACAGTTCCTAATAAAATCAATTTATCTGTTACAGGTTAAGGGTGAACCAAACATATCTTACATTTGCTCAAGGTATTATCGAGCTCCTGAGCTCATATTCGGAGCCACAGAGTATACCACTGCAATTGATATGTGGTCGGCAGGTTGTGTCCTAGCTGAGCTTCTTCTGGGTCAGGTTAGGGACATGGATCTTACTTCCTAATGACTGAAAACATAACTTTTCTGGTCAAACGAAAAAGTTTGTAGTGTTTTTCTCTTTGTTGAATTCGTCTTTATATTTGTGTTATATTTTTTGAATCTTTTGCAGCCTCTGTTTCCTGGTGAGAGTGCAGTAGACCAGCTTGTGGAGATCATTAAGGTGAAATTTATATCTTTATGGAACAAATGTTCTGCCTTCTCCAATATGCCATATTAACCTTGACTCTTTATAATGCGTGGACTTTCCAAGAATATGGATAAATGGTCTCACTTTTATTTGTTTGTTCAGATCCTTGGGACCCCAACTCGAGAGGAAATTAAATGTATGAATCCCAATTATACAGAGTTCAAGTTTCCCCATATAAAAGCTCACCCTTGGCACAAGGTTAGTATAATTCTTACTCATGCAATTTCATTGACTTTTGAACATGAAGGGGTAAAAGTATTAATTTATTTGCTCTTGTAGGTTTTTCACAAGCGAGTACCAGCAGATGCAATTGATCTTATCTCTAGGCTGCTTCAGTACTCACCAAATCTACGTTGTGCCCCTGTAAGTGGCTATGATCAAATTTGGGTTTTCAGGGAAAGTAAAATGTTTGGATAGTGTGGTGCTCTCAGTTTGGCTTGTCCAAGTTATGTAACGGTTGATCCTTGATGTAGTTTTATGACGAACTTTGCTTGAATGCAGTTGGAAGCTTGTGTACACCCATTTTTTGATGAACTCCGCGATCCTAACACTCGACTGCCAAATGGCCATCCTTTGCCTGCTCTTTTTGACTTCAAGCCAGAGGGTACTACCAACAGCATAGTTTTCCTACTCTTGTTTTCTAATTTTTGAATATGTTGAACTGATGTAGTCTGTGAGTATGTTTTTCTTTCAGGTTTGCTTTCCTTATATTCATCATGGCAATTTGTACATATTATCATGTATGTTTGTCTTGCAGAATTAAAGGGGGCCACCCTTGAGCTTCTTCGGAAGTTGATTCCAGAGCATGCAAGGAGGCAATGTCCACATCTCGGCCTTTAGATGTTGTTGCATATTGGTTATGGTGAAATTCTGGTATCCTTTTTGTCCCAAGCTTAAGGAGCCCGAGAATTTTTGATGGCTAGCAAGTGGTGTTCACAGATTTGGGTTCAGAAAGGAAACTGAGCATTTTAAAGTAATGAGATCATTTATCCTTTCATTGTATTGGTTATACTCGAAAATTGTAGATTGGTTTTGCCAATCAGTCTAGCTATAACACCAAATCCCACAAAGAGTGCAGCCTATATGTATTAAATTAATTCGAAAGTAGGTCTTTTTACAACAATTTTTTTTAGGTTCTAGCTGGGATCTGCACTTGTAGACACCTACATTTGAAGGCACATAAAGCACACTTCAGTTTGAGATTCACTTATGGGTGGTTGGTCCCAATACATTTTTGCCCTAGTTTGAGAAACTGATACATTAAACTTCATCTCATACTCCCACAAAAGTTATGCATGTTTTTTACTGAGCAGCTATTAGCCTATTCAGTATATCTAGAACGAATAGAAGGTGAAGGCATATTGATGTAGCCGGCGAGCTTGAAGTATAGAAAAACGACATTGGATCTTGGCAGTTTCAATGACAAGTATGTGAGATACCTTATTCCTTGCTATACAAATGTAATGGGCCATTGTTCATCTTCGTTATATGTGTTGTAAATTGTAATGTATTTAGGTCTTCGGGCTTTCTCTGTAATTTTGTAGCAAGTATTGCATTTGATCCCTTTGTTTGTGCATTTTATTGCAGTGTTATTTGACCATTATGTTTAAATAGGTTCCTGTTATTCTGAGTTACCATTACAATGTACTCAGTAGAGTTACGGAGTGACAAAATGAACTTGGTTATCCCTGAATTCACAACCGTCTATTTTAGTAATAAGAATATGATAAGAAAAATGGACATCCTTGCAACAAATTTGTATGAATGTGTATTTGCATTTCTAGGTTTAACTGGCTTGTTGGCTCATAACAAAGCAAATGAATGCATTTGCAATAGTAATGTTTTAGGTCTTGACTCTAGGCAACATGTCAACTGACATATAAGACCTCCCTTGGCTGCACATCCACTCTACCCCTCTGGGTAAGCCTTGTGACATAGCCAATGATAAAACTGCACTTTGCCTATCTGCCGACACAGCCTTGTGGGCCTGCTGAAAGAGAGAGTATAGGAAGTCACTAGAAGAGAGTATAAGAAGCCTATCTACACTAAGAAAGTGAGCTGCTCACTTAAAAGAAGGCTTGGAAGAGCTCCAACTCTAATGAAAATTTGTAGAAAGGTACTTGTTAACGTTTAAATTTCCACTCTTCTACTTGAAAGAAACAAGTTGTAGTCCAACTACTTTAGCATCAATGCTAACAAACTCGTTTATTTTAAGTTGAGGCCAAATTGCAAATTAACCTGTCGAGACATCCTCATGAGCCCATTGGAAGAGAGAAGATGAGAAACCTATCTATCCTAGAAAGAAGGTTTGCTCACTTAAAAGGAAAGCTTGAAGGAGCTCCAACTCTAATGAAAAGGTGTAGGAAGGTACACGTCTATCTAGCAATGTCTGAATTTCCTCTTTTACTTGGAAGAAAAGTTATAGTCCAATCACTATAGCATCAATATTAACAAATGCCTTGTTTATCTAGAAAAGTATTCTAAGTCAAGACCAAATTGCAAATTAACCTTTGTATTTTAAGTCAAGACCAAATTGCAAATTAACCTTTTTATGAAAGTATGGATGCCAAACGCTTATAATTCGCTTCAACAGCTAGAAAAGGTACAGTATCTTGGATGTCAAGGGTTAATTGCATAAAATTATAGTGGCCTAATTACAATTGATAATTTGTGTCAACGAGTTTTGCGCAGTCAAGTCTCTCTTATACGTGTCCTTTGAAGTGTTTGTTTATGATTGTTTAGTGGTGTGTCTTTTGAAGTGTTTTTTTATGATTGTTTAGTGGTTGGTGTTAGATGGGAGCTTTGGGTAAATATGGAAACGTATAATCTTTGCTATCTATGATAGGTTGGCTGAAGATTTTCAAATTGGATATCACTTAAATCCATAAGAATCGAGCCCCAATATATTCACAATGAAAAACAAAATTAGTGTATGACATGTATTGAAGCGTTTTTGCGAGGGACAGAAGCATTAACAGACTCCATCTTCAATTAAGAAAATAAGTAATTTTTGGAAAATAAGCATTACCGTGGTGGGCTTAAACATGAATTAAGAAACCAGTATGAACAAAATTTATGAAATTAGTGGAAGTGTCTCAAAAAGAAATAAGAGCAAAGAAGCAAAGGCTTAAACTATGGAATTTAACAAATACATAATTTTGCTGCATATTGCAAAAATGTAATAAAGTGTATTGAAGAGTATGTTAGTGTATTTGATGAAGTAATCAAAGTGTATTCTAGTGTATTTAATAATGCACATTAAGATACACATAAGTGTAGTTAATAAAAATTAGAATAACTTAATTTTAATATTAGTAGTTACTCGTAAGGTTCATAATATAATGATATAACATTTTCATCTCTTTACATACACAAAAAGTACACAAAAAGAAGTGAGTACATTGAGTACATTGGGAAAAAATGAGTGCAAGTAATTATATATCATTCTCTTATCTGTACATAACAATATGCACAAGAATTGTCAGTATCTTATATCATTTTCATATATCCTTGAAAAAAAAATTGAACATATATACATGATTTTCATATTGAATAGATGTGTACTTTTTGTAATTTAATGTGATGTTTGTAAATTTTAATCTAGAAGCCTATAATTAACAAGATCAATTTTAGAAGCAAAAGTGAACAAAGATACACAATTCTCATATTAAATAGATGTTTACCTTTTGTAATGTAATGTGATATTTGGGAATTTTAATCTAAGAGGCTATAATCAGCAAGATCAAGTTCACAAGGAAATAGAACACTCAAAATATTATTAAAACATGAGATAAATTTGAAGTCAACTTTGAATTTTTTAAAAGTTGTGTAAGTCTAATAAAATTCCAAAGATAAGAAATAAGTTACAATGGAGTTAAGGACATATTAATGAAGGGTTTCAATAAACCATTTTGCATTGATGTCTTATGAGATCATTTAACCATGGTGTAGTATCCCAATTGAAGGAAAAGTCATCCTTGTATATTAGCAATAATGAGCAATTGCATAGAGACAATCTATCCATACTGATGAAACTTGCAAAGACAAAGATCATTAAGTCTGCTCTAGAATGACACCAAGATATACCTTAAGGTATGGGAAATGAAAATTGCCTATTTGTAGTTGGTGATTGAAACTAGACAGACATGTAGATTTTTATGGATTAAGATGTCAATATTGAGAAGGAAGTTGACATTTTAGGCAATGTCCCAAACGTTATGATTGGTACTTACAAAAACCATAAGCATTCGTAATCCCATAAATGTAGAAGATGAAGTGCAAACTTGTTTAATATAAGGTGTCTTAGGGCACTAGAGCCCAAAATGTTTGTAACGCCCCTACAACCATTTGTTGGGCATTTAGCTGTACTTGTTACTCTTGTAACCTAATTTTCTGGAAAAAAATATTTTTATTTAATTCTCTGCACGTGTGCATTACTAAATGTGTTCTACCATGCAATGCTCTCATGCCCAAGTGTATAAATACATGACAATACCGTGTTTTTCATGCATATGTAATAAACATAATTATACAATTATTTACAACATAATTTCAATTAAACATTTCAATTAACATTTATTTGATTTATAGATCTCAACTAGCTGTAAGGCTCAGACATTTATCCCAATCATAGACCATGTTGTTCATTTTCTCTCAATAAAGGGTCACCCCTAAGCATGGAGCTTTGACTCCATGGGGCAACAACTTACCTAGCACTAGATATATGTCGAACACCATTGATAAACATGACCAAGGTACTAATTCCCAATGGCCTTTAACCAATAGGCTCACATCCCCATCAACCCCCCAGTTAGGTATTCAGACTTGTTCGTTGCACTTATAGACCTTGGGTAGTGCCACTACCTCCAGGGTGTCTAACTTGGTTGACTAGGGATGTCTCAGACTCCTCTTGTTCCAAGAATTCCTACTATCGTCAGGGTCTCCAAGTACCCTCTAGGCCCTTACATTAGGGATCTTGTCCCACTTGTCACTAGGTCATCCCTTGTTTTCCGTCAAGGTGTCTAGTTCCCTTTTCCCCTAGTAAGATTTTGTGGAATGTGTGTTCCATAGTATCAACATCCTTACTTTATGTGCACGTTATTCCTTTAACACATGGCACCCCATTAAAGTCACTTGACAAACTTTAGTTAAAAGCATGTGCACTTTAATAATTATTAAGTCATACAAAGACCCCTTTTTAATATTCATAGTCTCTTAGCCCCCCCTCTCCCCCCTCTTTTCATCAGATATTTGATCTATAGCAGTAATGTATTTTATTAATGTGCATCAAACTTATTATTTACAAAAGTAGGCTCTTTGGCCTCAAAACATATAAAAACATATTCCCAGGAAAAGAAAATATATAAAAACATATAAAAACATATGCACATGGTCACATCGACCCCAAATCATATAAACACACATGTACATGAGCATGCTAATTAATGAAAAATAAATAATGAGGGAGATGTTGTCATTGCTTTTAAAAATAAAATAACATTAAAAACATATGTTAGCTAACTAATGAAAAATAAAGAATAATATTGAATATTTGTCCAAAAAAAAAATTACGTTGGTGCAAAGTAAATTTGTAAAAAATAATTGGTATATCATAGTTAAAAACTCTTTTGTGTGAGTTATATTTTCTTAAAGTAAAAAAATATACGTATTTCTCATATATAAACTAGCATAGATCCATCTTAACTTTAGATCTATCAAGAACTAAAAGGGATCAAATCTCTAGAGGTGCAAACATTTCCTCAAGTTTTGCACTCAAAAAATAGGTTTGCACCTTAAGTGATTTGATCCCTCTCGATGCTTGATAGATACGAAGTTAAGATGGATCTATGTTGGTTAATATGTACATGTTATTCACAATCTAGGGCTTGATTTGGGGTGTTACATTCCCCCCTCTCCCTTCCCACCCCCCCTGTTTATGCACTGCCCTTAATGCATTATATATACACATATATACAACAAAATTATCCAAAAAGATGAGGGTACTCTTCCCTCATTGCATCTTCATGCTCCCATGTATAATTTTTAGGATTGAAATGTGTCCATTGTACTTTTACTGAGGCAATGGCTCGATTTCAGAGAACTTTGACCTTCCTATCCAAAATTTGCACTAACTAGACCTAAAATTCTACCTCAAGCTCCACGTGAATCATATTCTAGTCAATTACATGGTTAGCATCAAGAAGACACTTTTTAAAAAATGATATATGAAACACATTCTGAATATGCATGGATGCTGACAATGCAATCCTATATGCAATCGGGCCAATGCTCTCTAAGATTTCAAATGGTCCACAATATCTAGCTGCCAACTTTGTACTAGGATCCAGTTTCAATGAATTTTTTTTTTCCTTCACTCTCAAGAAGACATGATACCAACTCTAAGTTCCCTATTGAATTTGTTCTTATCCACAATTTTTTTTGTCTATCCTGGCCAACCTTCAAATTTTGTTTGATTTTTATCACTTACTTTTCCATTTTCCTAAGCAAGTTTAGTCCAGTAATGGCTTTGTCTAATGGGTTGTCCCAATTCATAGGTGTGTTGCGTTTCCTACCATATACGGCCTCAAATGAGCTTATCTTCAAAGATGCTTCATACCATTTATTGTAAGCAAACTCCAGCAAGTGAAAATTATCTTTCCATTTGGATTGCTTATCCATCACATACATTCTTAGCGTATCTTCAATCACTCGATTAACTCTTTCTATTTGACCATTGGACTTTGGATAGTGTGATGTGCTAAAGTTCAAATTAGTTCCAAATCTCTTAAATAAAGCTGTCCAAATTTTTTATGTAAACTTGGGATCAGTATCTGAAATAATTGCCTTGCGCACACCATGTAGCCACGAGATTTCCTTATATAGATTTCAACAACATTTGCTGCCTTGTGTGTTGACTTCATTGGAATAAAATGGGAAACATAAACGACTTCCCATTTCCACTTAGGAATGGGTATTGGCTGTAGCAATTTAGTTGGATGTCTATGTTTAGCTTTAACTTTTTGGTATTTGTACAAAATAACTTCATCTTTTCCCAATTCATAATTCTTGTACTTTGGATGTAAATTACCTTGTTGTAGGTTTCCTTTTATTTCCATGTATTGTTGATTTGAATTTCCAGCCTCTAAAATTCTAATTTTTAAATCAGATTTACATATATTTATGGCTGTAGTATGCATTTTCTACACCCTTATGTTGAGTGCATCAACCACCTTATTTTTCTTAACTTTTATGTGCTTAATTTCAAATTCATAATCAACCAAATATTCAAGCCATCTAATTTGTTTGACATTTAAATTTGGATTCCCAAATAAATTCTTCAAACCATTATGGCCGGTTCTCGATTCAAACTGTTTCTCCACGAGGTGATACCTCCACATTTTTAAGGCATGTATAATTATTGCCAACTGTAAATCATGAGTGGCATAATTCCTTTAATGCTTCTTCAAAGTCCTTGATTCATAACATATCACGTGCCCATTTTGCATGAGGAAGCCTCCAAACCCCTCCTTTTTTTTTTTCCAAGGAAAAAAGCGAACTTTTCATTAAACATAAAAAGTTACAAGTACATGCCAAAGGCATTCCGTTTGCTGTATGACGAAGTCATAGAGCTGCTACAAAAAGAACAGACCTTTCTGTGTCTCATAATCTGGCTTAGGGTCAGCTGAAAGGACGAATTATCAGTTTCGTTTTCAGCCCATTATGCACTCAGTATAAGCCAAAATAAAGTGATCCAACTGTGTATGTCCATTTACTATTTTCTGGGCTTCCTCTTAAGAGGAAAACAGCCCAAAACGAAAATAGCAAAAGACATATTTCAAAAACTATGACAATGTTTCACCAACAAGTAGTTCAGAACATAATACCATAGGTTCCAATTGTTTATGCTAAAACATATGAAAAAAAAAACAAACAGAACAAAATATTTAACTGTACGGATGATAGACATTAAGTGCATGGAGGTTGATCCGACACACGGATCTGTCCCTGATCTTCTTCCACTACTTTCCAACTGCCCATAGCTTGCTGTAAACTTTCTTTAGAAAGGGTATCCGCTGTACCGTTTCGCTCCCTGTAGATATGACCGATTGAAAATACATTAAAAGAGCTCTTTAAGGACATAATTTCTTCAAGCAAAGGTCTAAGCATATAACTGTGACATCTACTTTGTCCGTTGACCCAATTAACAACAGATAAAGAGTCTCCAAAGATTTGAACTGTAAGAATGTGCCTGTGAATAAGCCAGCATAGAAGGAGTTTTAAGGCTGAAAGTTCTGCATAATTATTTGTCCCTGTGCCTAGCCCTACAGATGCTTTTAAAGACTTGGTTTTACTTAAATGTATGATCATTCCTGCTCCTGTTGTGTTGTTCTGTGAGGCTCCGTCGAAATATGCCCATGGAATCCCTTCTCGGATCCGTTCCTCCCTAATCTGCCTGGTGTTGCTTCCTTCCTCTGAATCTAGGATACTTTCAAGGATAGCAGAACTTTGAATTGCAATTGATTCAGCTGTGGTTTCCTTCTCCATGAAAATACTCCGATTTCTTGCAATCCATATTCCCCAGCATATGATAGGAGGAATATTTCTCATTTTCCAACCGGGGTAGTTGCGCCACCATTTTTCCCAAACCTCTTGAACATTTCTCCCCTCCCATTCAATCCTTTTCCCTATGAGTTTCCCGACCTCTGCCCAGACTGTTTTGACGAAAGGGCATGCGAGGAATATATGGCTTATATTCTCGGAATCCGACTTGCATAGAGAGCATCTCCCCGGCCCTTGCTTGTACCTAGCTTGAAGCAAATCCCAAGTAGGAATTTTTCTTTTTAAAATGCACCAAAAGAATAATCTAGCTTTTGCTGGGCATTTTAGTTTCCAGATCAGCTTGTCCCACCATTCTGGTTCTCCCCATCCTTTTCTGTTCATTAAAAATTTATAACCGAATTTTGGGGAGTACGATCCATTTTCCGCGTGTGCCCAGACCAGCTGATCCTGTCTGTCCCTTAACCTTACATTGAACCGAGTTAATTCCTCGGTGAATACCTTCCATTCGTTCCACCAGGCTGGGCGAAGACCTAACTCTTCACCAGATTTCCAGGCTTGCCCCCAAATCGTTGAGAAACCAATTTTCTCAACTTGACTTAGATGCCTGATACCTTTGGATTCTAGATGTCTGATTAGACCTGGAGAAAGAGCATATTTTTCATTACATCCAACCCAAGGATCTTTCCCTATCTTTAGGTTTTCCCCATTCCCAATCTGCCATGCCAGCCCTTGTTCTATCACCTTGAAAGCCTCCACAGTGGCTTTCCACACCACCGAACCATTTTTCTCCTTCTTACTTTCCTTCCTAATCCATTCTTCTATTGGTGTGGGGTCGATATATTTCCTTTTAACCACTTTTGTCCAGAGATTCTCTATTTTGATTATTCTCCATCCTGATTTTGCTGCCAGAGATGTACTGAAATCCGTAAGGTTTTTTATCCCCCATCCACCCCATTCTTTTGGTCTTGCTATTTTATCCCAGGCTACCCATGGAAGAACAGATTCCTCCTTTGAGCCTGCCCAGAGGAACCTACTGCAAATCCTATTTATCTTCCTTAGAATCCCCTTTGGAACCCATGTTAATGTAGCCCAGTAGACTGGCATGGCTAGGAGCACTGATTTGATTAAAGTCAGTCTTCCTACTCGGGAGAGCCATTTGTAACTCCATTGAGATATTCTGGATTCATTTTTGGCCACCAGCCAGTTCCAATCTTGGTTCCTATATGCGTTAGGCTTCAGCCAAAATCCTAAGTATTTGAAAGAATTCTCCATGCTGTGTACTTCAAAGGGAAGTAGGACGAAGATCTGGTTTTTCTCATTTCTGTTTAAACCTTCAGTGATAAGCTGGGACTTTCTATAATTTATTTGCATTCCAGTCGCTTTCATGAACAGATCCAGAATATTTTTTAATTCCTTAATTTCATTCAGACTTCCATTTGTGAACAGTAAGATGTCGTCCACAAACAAGAGATGTGTGATAAACATGTTGACTGCTACTTCCAATCCTTTTACTGCTCCCTCTCTTTTGGCTGATCGAATCAGGTGACTCAGGCCTTCTGCCACCAAAAGGAAAAGCAGGGGCGATAAGGGGCACCCTTGTCTTAACCCCCTGAAGCTTTTGAAGAAAGGAGTGGCTGCACCATTTATTAGAATTGCAAAGTTTACATTGGAGATGCATCCCATTATCCATCTGATGAATTCATATTTAAATCCTAAATGGGTAAGTAGCATCCTTATATAAACCCAGTTTATTCTATCATATGCTTTTGATAAGTCAATTTTTATCACTGCTCCCTTTCTTTTCATTTGCTTGACACTGTGGATAGTTTCCTGTGCCACTCCTATAGCTTCATGTATCTGCCGACCATCCAAAAAACCAAACTGATCATTTGTAATGCATCTTGAAAGAATTGGTTTTATCCTTACTGCTATCAATTTGGCAATGATTTTGTAAATACAGTTGCATAAAGATATAGGCCTGAAGTCTTCAAATGAGTCCGGATTCTCCTTCTTCGGGATAAGTGCTATAAAAGTTGTGTTGAAGGGGCTGTATACCTCTCCTTTCCTCCTAGACTCTTCCACTACCTCTGTTAGTTCTGTCCCAATTTGTTCAAAAAAATGTTGGAATAGCTCTATGGTCCATCCGTCCGGACCTGGGCTCTTATCTTTTGCCATAGATTTTATAACACTTTCTACTTCCTCCTTTGAGACTTCATACATTAGACTCTCTGCCTCCTCGTCCTCTACATATCTGGGGAAGCATTGGGCAGTCCTGATAATTTCTGCTAATGTGATTTCCCCTTGATCCGCAAACAGGCTCTGAAAGTGATTCCTCCCCAGGAGAGAAAGTTCCTCGAAAGTGTTAGCCTCTTCACCCTCCTCGTTTTTTAGCTTCCATATTGTATTTGCATTTTTTCGCCCTTTTGCATAGTTGTGGAAAAACTTCGTGTTTTCATCCCCAGTCTTCAGCCATATTGCCCTGCTCTTTAGCCTCCATTCCTCTTCTTTTGACAGTAGAATTTGGTCCCTCTGTTTTTCTAGCAGTAAAATTTTCTCTTTTGACTCCTGTGATCTGTAGCCGTCTGTCTCTGTACATTCCATCCTTTGGAGCTCTTCATTAATGAGGACTAAATCCTCTTTCTGTCTCTCCCTCCTTGAATTTGCCCATTCAATAGTTGCTTTTTTTAACTTTTTTAAATTTTCCATGAACAGAAAACCTTTCCCCTCCTGGGATCTTCCATCTGGATGGATCCAAGTTTCCTTGAATAGCTTTTCATAGGATTCCTCTTGCAACCATGTTGCATTGAATTTAAAAGGCGCTGCTGGTTTCCTAGGTAGTTTGGATAACTCTAGGAAGATCGGAAATGGTCCGAGTTTCCCCCCTCTCCCACCCACTGCCGAAACATGGGAATACTGGCAGTCAAGTCTTCGCTCAAAAGAAATCGATCCAGCCTCTTTGCAATTCTGGCCTCTCCTACTCTTCGGTTCCTCCATGTGGGTTTCATTTTAATGAGATTTATGTCTATTAGATTATGAGAGGTTATGGATCTTTGAAAGAATTCTGATAGCATATCTTCTCTAGCCGCCAAACCCCAGGTTTCGGCCCTCCCTAAAGAGAAGTTCATGTCTCCACCCAGAACCATGTTGCTTCTTCCCATTATATCTTTTGACATAAGGTCGTTCCAGAACTCCATCCTTCCCTGACAGGGCCCATATATATTTACAATTGTAAGAGGAACATCAAGATCTGTAGATTGAATCTCTGCTCCCATGGCACGTTGCAAACCCCATTGATTTAAAATTCTCACTCTTCCTTCTTTGTACCCTATAGCCAATCCTCTCGAGTGGCCGATAGAGTCCATAGCACAGAACCGCCACCCCGGAAGTAGAGCTGTAAGAGCTTTTTCTACTTCAGCGCTATTGCCTAAAGTTTCTTGCAGAAGGATATAATCCGGTTTCGAACTCAGTACCAGCTCCTTTAAGGCCAGTTTTTGGGTTTACTGGCTAACCCCCTACAGTTCCAGGATAACAGGATCATTTAATTACTGTCTCTTGGGGGTTCACAGCTCTAAGCGCCCCATGAATTGTCATTTGTTTCCCATCTACAACATCAATCTTTGCTCTAACCTTGGCATTAGATAAACTCGATTTCCTACCCCTCACTTTCTTTATTTGAGGAGAGGTTCGACCTATTCCTCCAAACGATCCTAGACGCTCAGGCTTTTTATCTAGGGATCTTAGGTTATAATGGCAGGTAAGGGAGGCTGAGACCGGTTTAGCTTCCTCAGGAGGTTCATCCTCACAGTTCAGATCAATGGAGGGGATGGCAGCCGTGATATTTTCAACAAAATTTTCAATATGTAATTGATCATCCAGCGGGCGTTTTTTAGTATTCAAACTAGTAATCAAACAATCATCTTTAGATTCAGAAAGAGTTAAAGATGGGTTACTTGAGTCTAGTCTCATACCCGGAAGGTCTTCAGCTGGAGATGTACTCATGGAAGCTGGAAATTCATTGATAGGCCTCTGAATCGGGCTTTCATTGACAGGATCTGATCCCGGCGTTCTTTCTTTATTGGGTTCTGTTTCGTTCCTTCCATCCCTGCCGGGAGAGATGACTGGGATCTGTTCTAATTCCTTCTCCTCCAGCTGATAGTCCACCTCCATCGACTCCATCACCGGGTTCTTCTTTATTTCCAATTCCTGAACATGATGTTCCTGATCCGCGTACATGCCTTCATCCTCCGGCGGTTTCTGGTTCCTTCTTCTGCGTTTCCCCAAGGGACAATCTCTTGCTAGATGTCCGTAGACATGGCATCTATGGCATCTGAAAGGGAGATGCTCATAGTCAAGAATTTGCTCGAAAACATATTCTCTGTACTGGATGTTTATCTTTTCCGCCAGTCCTCCCCTGGGGTTTAGATTTACCAGTATCCGGGCCATCGCCATATTTTGGGTTTGAAGAAACGACATGTCCGCCTCCAGAAAGGTGCCCAGCCTGTTCCCAATAGACCTAAAAACCGATTCTACCCAGAGGAATGAGGGAAATCCTGGGGCTCGCACCCAAACTGGAAATGTATCTGTCCTTTCATGCATAGCATCAAACATTGGGCTCCATCTCTTGAATAAAATCGGATAATTGCCAAAAGCCCAGTTTCTCGCCATCACCCAGTCCGCCGCTTCTTTATTTTCAAATCTCACCCTGAACCATCCTTTTGCCAGAGCCGCGATCTTAAATTCTTTGACTAGATCCGTCTGCCATACCTGATCTCCCCATTTTTTAATGAATTGAGTTGTATGCTTCTTCCCCCTCGCTCTTCCAACTAGGGTGCATTCGTCCACTTCTATTGCCTCCTCCACCTGAACATCCATACCCAACACTAAGTTGTCTTCAATGTCCTTCTTCTTAATGGGTTTCGATTTTTTCCTTTTCTCCCCTGAATTATTTACCACCAAACCCTCCTCCCCGGCCTGAGTGTTTACGGTCTTCTGGGGTACCCCTTCTTGCTGGTTTGAGGACGTCCTCTGCGTGCTAATTTCTGGATCTGCATCGCCTCCTGAAAATTTCTTTAACCCACCTATAGGTTCATGCACCTCTTCGAGTCTCTCATTGCCGGATCTAATGAGACTGGATCTCGGATCCACATACTCTCCAGTTTCAGTAATAGCCGCAGCTGGGATCCGGCTAGGGTTTACTAGATTCTCGGCATTAACGGGTCTAACCCCTCCTTACATGCATCAATGCACATAAATAAATCTTCATTTGGATAAACTATATTCAATATAGATTCACTTGTTAATAAATTTTTAAATGTTGAAAGACCTCTTCACATTTATTGCTTAAGCTACAACCAAGAGTGAAATTTCCACCAAATTTAACACCTTTTTTTTTGCAAAGAAGTGATAGGATGGGCTATTTTTTAGAATCCCTCAATAAATATTCTATAGTAGCTTGCTAAGCCCATGAAGAATCTCACCTTTGCCACAATTTTGGGTGCTGGAAACTCTTTGATTACCTTGATATTTTATGGGTCTATTGTTATCCATTATTTTGAAATGATATGACCCAAATAATGAATTTTGTTGGCATTGTAGTGTTGGAATTGATGTCAACACAGATATCATTGATGTCAACCTAATGCATGTAGCCCTCATGATTTGTGTCCAGTTATCATTGGTATGATGCATAGGTGTTTTTCCAACTAGGCCTCTGTGTCTTTGACTTGATGCAGAAGCGTTGATCCATGCTGAGGTTGCTGAGGTGTTTTTGGTGACTTTTTAAGGCTTGGACAAGTCGTACGGATGATGAAGGAGGCATGCCAAGGAAGAGATTCAAGTATCAACATAAGATTTATGGTTTTGCCTAGGTTTGACCATAATCGCTGGGAAGCCGCTGAGTCATAACGACT
The DNA here is from genome assembly GCA_034641835.2 of Pinus albicaulis. NCBI lineage: Eukaryota > Viridiplantae > Streptophyta > Pinopsida > Pinales > Pinaceae > Pinus > Pinus albicaulis. The sequence goes on from CM076582.1 coordinate 89,557,154, forward strand.
GTAAGATTTTAGCCGTTGGGATGCCAATGGTAAGGGTGTGGCTATAGTTGTTGGGAGCTAGTAGTTGTCCCAACGACTATGCCTGTAGGTAAATTTTCTCCGGATTATGCACACACATCAAATGTTTTTATTGGTTTTTCTGGTGATTTTGTTTGGGATTTTTGATAAAAAAAGGGTCGAAAAAGTGTAACCCGGGAAGGTGATTAAGTAAAAAATAAGGAGGCTTGGTGATGGATATTGATTGCACCTTCCATCAATTATAAAATCCTAGAGTGTGAAGAAGAAATGCTTGGATTGAGAGATAGTGTATGCTACGGGAGTGAAAAGTTAGAGAGCAGATCAAATCTTATTCTTGGAGCATATTTCATAGGATGGCAGAGCTATAATATATTAACACAACTAATATATTTGTGTTGTTGATTGTGGCCCCCAGTTGCTGCTGACATGGAGAGAAGAGACATTGCTATAAATGTTGCAGTTTCAGATCATAGTTTATAGTACTAATGCATTTGTGTTGCAAGGGTTTTATTGGAGAGTTCTTTGTTGTAGTTTCAATATGTTGAGTTTTGTATGGATGCATGAGTTTTTATTATGGTTGAATGTGTAGATCAGATTTCCATTATTTGCTACTGTAGGGTTTGATTTCGTTGATCAGATTTTTGTTGAGCTTGTGTAGTAGATGTATGCAAATTGGTGATTTTTTGCAGGAGTTTGGGTCAATTGTGCAGATTGTATTCAGTTGACGGGCTGATGTATTTTTTCAGGTTGTGTTGCAGAGGTTGTGTTGGAGAGCTTGTATTCAGTGTTGGATGTATGAGCAGATGGATTGATTGTGATTCAATGTGTTGCAGTGATTTTATATGCAGATTGTGTATTGTATTGTAGGTGTTTGATTGATTATTCGATGAGTTTTTTGTATGATGGGCCATAATGTGAAAATAGATGACGTGAGGTCCATGAGATGTGCTAAAGGTTGGGGATTTCAGTGAGCGAGTGGTGGCTTACATATTCAGGGTGTGGTTTGCATATGTGGGAGTGGTGGCTTCCATCCAGTGGTGGCTAGGTGAGGCTTATTGGGAGTAGTGGCTTCCATAAGGTGGTGGCCTGCAAAGTCGACGAAGTGGTGGCTTCCATCAGGTGGTGGCCTGCAAAATTATTCATGGTTGTTTTCTGGAGAGAGTAATGACTCACATGATTAGCAAGTTTGGGCTTGTACACTGGTGGTGGCCGGTGAATCATATGTAAAATCATTTTTAAATAATATAAGAGACGATAATGAAGAATATTTGTCGACAATGGTTTTTACCCTTGTGGTTTCCACCTTATATCTTGTGTCTCATGTGGATGATTTGTGTGGTTGTGCTTTATTGATGACATGTTGCTTATTTCTTATGCATGTTGCTCATATGATTGACGTGCTTATGTGTTCATTTGTTAATGTGTTGCTGGTTAAATAATGTGTGATTTAGTTAAGTTTTAAGAAAGGGTAAACATTATTCATAATTCACACTACTGATTCACCCCCTCCTCTAAGTGGTGTTCAAGGTTTCTAACAAGCGGTATTAGAGTGGGGCTCTTGGTTGTAGCTTAATCGCTAGAGAGTAGATATAGGAAAATTTGGTGAAAATTTGTTTTTGTTTTTAAAATTTTTGTTTTATTTTTTATTTGATTTTTTCAGATTGAATCCTCTAGGAGTATCTATCCTCACTACTGCAAATTTCAAGGTATGGAAAGAAAGAGTGAAAGCTAAATTATTGTCTTGTGAATCTAACATTTTGATATTTGTTTGTGAAGGATGTCGCGAGAATCCACCTTCATCTAAAGTAATGCAAAAAAATTCTCAAGTGAGACACATTATTTTTGGGAATCTCCATAGTGCAGAATTGGAGAAAGTTGGAGATCCAAAACATGGCAAGGAGATTTGGGATAGACTGCAAGTGTTATTTGGAGGTGATAACAACAAAAATGGAGAGATAAAAAAGAAGAGTAAGAAGAAGAAAAATAAGAAGGCTTCTCAAAGGCAAGAACCTCAGTTAGATAAGATCAATACCCCTAGTTCGAATGGTGCAATTGACATATCAGAAAATGAAGCTTCAACATAACCTAATATGCTTCCATGCAGCATATTTGAAGGTATAACTATAGATGAATTGTTTTTAAGCTATGTTTTTGATAGATCTGATGTTATTATTGCTAGTTCAGACAATCATGATGATGAATGCGATAAGCTAATGCTTCTTCAAGCAGAATATGAGTCAATGCTCTAATCTAGTGACAAAATTCGAGCAATTACACAATAAGCATATATAGGTAAGAGAAATATAGTAATGGCTAGATAGCCAATGCACAACGATATATTATTTATTATGTATGGAATCAACCTGTTACATCACATTACAGACTGCCAACTTTACTAGGGTTAGTTGGATGGGCCAACTAGCCCTTTTCCATCAGACTAGCCAGTCAAACCAACTAGCTCCTCCAACATATCCCCCACTCTCAAAGCCTTCTTCATCATGAAGTGTTGAAAAGTGTAACTAGGTTCGGTCTTCGTATTAACTATGCAATTATGTATTTATGTAATGAATAAGACAAAGATAATAAAATGTATTTTTGAGCTTACATCATGGGTTTCATGAGCAATGATTTTATTATAGGTCAAAGACTTCTTCTTCATGTCTTTTAGGATTTTTCATCTTGTCATAAATGTATTAATTAAGAGTCATGTATATGAAGTGTCAAAGTCAGTGATGTGTGCCTCAAATACCTTGTCAAATCAACTTGAAGACATGGCTCAAGAATAATGATGATACTCCAGATTAGATCAACGTTGGAATACCTCTCCAAGTCAACCTATAAGCAGTGGAAAAGTCAGCTTATATGCTATGCACAGGTCGGCCTCATAACTTGTGATAGGTCAGCTCAAATACATGTTGGAACAAATATATATACCCATCTAGGTTGTGCATAACAAAGAAACATTTAGCTCAGAATCCTCTGAGATTTTCAAACCTAATCACAGTGACAAGTTTAAAGTTCATTCAAGAAAGGATTGCGGTAAGTGTATCATTTAGTGCGTAAAAGGACTGTACAATGAAGATAAGGAGACAAATAGTAAAGTAAAACTCTGTGATAAGATATACACCACAACAAAGAGAAGATCACTGTCTCAGATTATATTATTTTATTGGGTAATAACACAGATTGGTAGTACAACAAGGAAGTGACATAGCATAGTTCAGAAGTGCATCAATTATAGAAGCATTGGAGAGAAGCCGAATAAGAAGAGATAGTTTATCAATGATTGCGAAGTTGATCAAGTTTCTCTAAGATACCGAGCTCTCTAGTCCTGGTGCAGAAAGGTGCATAAAATAAGGATCAACTTAAGGAGTCAAGGAAGAAGTAGTGACAAGGTCTTGGAGGCATAAAAGGGTCAAGGGTATGTGACATGGTCATGGTACTTTTAAACTGAAAGTATATAAGAAGAATTTCTTGTGGGTTTTCCTCTCCAAGAGGGAGAGGATTTGGCCTTAGCTCGAAGAGCCTAAATTTGTGTCTCTTGTGTTTTGGTAATTAACTTACTGAAAGACATAATAAGCTAAGAAGATAAGACATAAGTAAAAGAAGTAAGCTCACAAGAAATTATCAAGCAGAGAATTTGAATTAAACCTAGCCCTACCTAATTCTCAACATGGTATCATAGCTAAGGTGTTGAAGTCAAAGGGATACTTGTCAAATAGACAGTCAAGGATCAAAAGGAAAGAATCAATTACTTTAGAAAGCATCAAAATCAAAGTCAAAGTGTTCACTAAAAAGTAAAATCAATTTTCAAGGAAGATTCTCAGGCCATCTCAAGAAGACCTTCAAGCTCATTCAAAGGAGCCACTCTCCAAGGAGATAATATTTTCCATCACAGATTCTTTACATTGAAGACTTTGTTGGAAGACACATCATCAAGCTCCATCCTACACTATCCAACATCTTTGAAGACATCATCATTATGAAGTAATCATATCATACATCCTTGATCCAAGATCACCTATTTTGAAGAATCAATCTAAGAAGGAGTTCCTGTCATCATCTTCATCATCATCATCAAGGAAGCTGATAGAAGGAGGACGTCACTCTACTCAAGTAAGTATTTCTATGCCCTCTTTTGAATCTGTCAAAATTACTTATTGCAAAGAGAGAAACAAATGGGTTGGGTCATCAAACTTTAGTGCATGGAAGAGGAGGACAAATTTGAATCTAATCGAAGATGAAGTTATGGGATACATCAAAGGACATAAAACTTAACCCTCAAAATAATATGCTCCAGTTCATGCCAATTACATGAAAGGAGAAATCAGAGCCCAGAGGATTCTCATATAATCCATTAAGGACTCACTCAAACCCTATGTATCAAAACTAGAAACTGCAAAAGAAATATATGAGAAATTGGTGGAGCTATTCTCTGTGAGTATTGTAGGAGAAGTAATCTCTCTGAGGCAAGAACTATACAAGATGAAATTGTCAAGAGAGGAAGGATTCACTTAATATTTTATAAGGATTTTTGAAATACGAGACTAGTTGTAGTAGTTGGGAAAAATAATCTTTGATAGTGAGATGACTACAATGGTGCTGAATGCTCTACCAGAATAATGGGGAAACTTCCCTTCAAGCTTATACGGGAAGAAAGAAGCAACACCATTCCAGGATCTATGGTATCTATGTAAAATAGAGGAAACAAGATTTAAAGCCAAAGATGATACAGGATCAAGTGAAGGGAATCAAGCCTTTGTAGCCATGTCTAGGAAGAAAAGAAGATTTGGTAAATTTGGTCCTCAAAATAAAATAAGAAATATGGACAAAGTACGATGTTTTTCATATAATGAACTTGGGAATTATAAAAGGGATTGTCCCAAATATGGAAAGAACAAAAGGAAAAAAGGAAGAAGCCCATGTCACAGATGAAAGGGAAGAACCCGATGCAAAGAAATCTAAGAAAGAAGATGTGAAATATCTCTATTATGATTGAGAGCATCTTCCTCTTTAAATGATTTCTGTTGGTTGTAAAATAGTATGATGGAAGAATTGTATATTAATAGCATCATGATAGAAGTATTAAATGAGAACTTGTCTTAGAAGAAGTGGCTCCTGGGAACCTCACTGATAACAACATTGATGGAAGATAGTCATATGGATCAAGGGTCATCTAAAAAACAGGTGCCGACACTTTAAAATGGAGTCCTCCTTGGATTCATTGGTTAGAAAGAAAGCAAAAGGGTTTCATTAGGAATTCTATCTTGCAAAATTCTGGGATTAGGATATGATGAAATATTGATGAAGCAGGTCAAGGGAATGAAGTTCTTCATTCTAAGGAAATTGTTGTAGGATGACTCAAATGGATAAGATAAGGTACATATATGCTAACACTAGATGCTGTGAAGTCATGTCATATGGTTGCATGCAATGGACTTCCATATTTAGAAGTATGATCAAAGAAAGGAGGATCTCTTCCGATACACATGTTTTCATTAGTAGATGAAATAAAATGTATCCTCATATGGAATATGGGGTGGTTGTATACAAACAAGGAACTGTATGCTGGAAGTTCCAGGGAATAAATGAAACTCTGTGGAGAAAGAAAGGAAGAGATCATGAAGTGCACCATGTTAAGAGGCGGTTATCATCCATAAGCCAAGAAGATGTGACTAGGAGATCTTATGGGAAGATATGTAGACTCTGATAGAAGTATGGTAAAGAATAAGACCCTTTAAAATAGATATGTAGACTCTGATAGGAGATGTTTCAATCTGAATAAAGGATGCCTATGCCTATAAAAGGATGTCATGGTGAAATATCATCAATGAGGTAAATTTATATTTAAAAAGTTCTTATGTGTATGTTTATCTGGATAAGTGTATGCAGGGTTACCAACCATGGGGAAGGATGTAAGATCCTTGGGATATGCTTCGAAGGAAAGCAACATGGCATAAAGGTGGACCATATGATACAAATGAATCAATTTCTAGTAGATGACATGACTCATGGATGAAAGTGATGGATGATATGTGCCCTTTGAAGCTAAAGTTGAAGATTCCTCAAGATCTAAATCCATGACATCGAGGGGAGAGATTATTCATGAGCATCTGGGCATCTCACTATTGCTGCTACAAGTTCCTGGTTAAGAGGGAGACTGGTGTAAGTTTCTTACTTGGAAGAAACTAGCTAATTCCTAAGAATGAGCTTAGGTACATTCCTTGTACATGAATGAGTACATTCCCTTGTGGAATAGGTCCTCCCTGGTTGAGAGGGAGAGATAGACACATCATTATGGTCTTCAACTAGGAAGACAAAATGGAGGATTGGGTAATCATATGGCATGTGATTCTCTTTGAGAATGAGATACGAAATTCAAGATAATAGTAGTCGAGGACCGATATTCTTTGAGGGCTAGCTACCCAAGATAAGAATAGTCCAAGAAGGTCATACTTTGGGAACACCTGGGTCGAGTATGTACCTTGGAGAGATAATGACGATGGTGTCTATAAGTCATGTATCTCACTAGCATTGTAGGCCATCATCTCCTTGAGAGATGGGGCTGTTAGTCAAGGCCTTGCACTAGGACAATGCTGGTTGATATGATTCTATACAGATGCAATTACCAATACGATTCTTCTTATGAGATTCTTCAGATTGAAAGTAACCATGTACCATTTTGAATACCTCCCTAGTTAAGAGGGAGTGTTGAAAAGTGTAACTAGGTTCGGTCTTCATATTGACTATGTAATTATGTAATTATGTAATGAATAAGACAAAGATAATAAAATGCATTTTTGAGCTTGCTTCATGGGTTTCATGAGCAAGAATTTTATTATAGGTCAAAGACTTCTTCTTGATGTCTTTTAAGATTTTTCATCTTGTCATAAATGCATTAATTAAGAGTAATGTATATGAAGTGTCAAACTCAGTGATGTATGCCTCAAAGACCTTGTCAAATCAACTTGAAGACATGGCTCAAGAATAATGATGATACTCCATATTAGATCAGTGTTGGAATACCTCTCCAAGTCGGCCTAAAAGCAGTGGACAAGTAAGCTTATATGAAATGCATAGTTCATCCTCATAACTGGTGACAGGTTGGCTCAAATACAGGTTGGAACAACTATATATACCATCTAGGCTACAAAAAATAGAACAACAATGAGCTCAGAATCCTCTAAGATTTTATAATGTAATCACAGTGACAAGTCTGTGGTTCATTCAGGAAACAAGTGCATCATTTAGTGTTGAAATAATTGCATAAAATAAGGACTATACAACGAATATAAGGAGACAAATAGTAAAGTAAAACTCTGTGATAAGGTATACACCACAACAAAGAGAAGATCATTGTCTTGGATTATATTATTGTCTTGGGTAATAACATAGATTGGTAGTACAATAAGGAAGTGACATAGCACACTTCAAAAGTGAAATAAGTTTAGAAGCATTGGAAGGAGTCGAAGAAGAAGAGATATATTATCAAGGATTGTGAAGTTGATCAAGTTTCTCTAAGAGACAGAGCTCTCTAGTCCTGGTGCAGAAAGGTGCAGGACGGTGTATAAAAGAAGGATCAATTTAAGGAGTAAAGGAAGAAGAAGTGACAAGGTCTTGGAGGCATACAAGGGTCAAGGGTCTATGTCATGGTCATGGTATTTGTACACTTAAAGTCTATGAGAATAATTTATTGTGGGTTTTCCTCTCCAAGAGGGAGAGGTTTTGCCTTGGATCGAAGAGCCTAAATTTGTGTCTCTTGTGTTTTGGTAATTAACTAATGAAAGACCCAATAAGCTAAGAAGAGAATACATAAGTAAAAGAAGTAAGCTCACAAATAATTATCAAGTATAGAATTTTAATTAAATCTAGCCCTACCGAATTCTCAACATGAATAAGGGGAGAGTTGGAGTAAAAAAGAAAGACAAAATACAAGAGAAATTTTTACATCTCAGGTAAATAGTTTCTAAAGAAAAGTTTTTACAATGAAGAAATATTATATTAAGACAACTGGTGGATCAGTGCCATATGTGATCAGAACCTCCGAAGCTGGCTAAGACAACTTTTGGATCAATGCCCTATGCAGTTGGAACCTCTGAAGTTGGATAAGACAACTGGTTGATCAGTGACCTATGCAGCTGGAACCTCTGAAGCTGGCTAAGACAACTGGTTCATTGCTTCGTCGAATTCCTTTTCATGAGATTGCTGTTATGAAGTGGAAACAAATGTTGAAACACTGTGTGTGTATAACTGATGGATAGGCCATTGTGGATACAGTGATGCTGATCGTGCTCATGGTGGTGGAACTGTGCCTGGGAAAGCAGTCTGGTAGATTAATAGAGAAATAATTTGCAGGTGTTCATCAAAGATTGACCATTCTCTAACTGCCATTCTAGCTTTAACACTAACCTCTATAAGATCAGTAAAATATTGCACATTTTATTCCACACATTTGTGGTCTTCTATCCTCTAGCTGAAAGGCTTGGATCCTTCAATACTCACAACTTGCTGAAGAATTTTTTGCAAGAATTCAGATGCATTTGAAGCTTCATGCCAAGACTTATTCCCTTCCCGTAGCCACTGGTGATATTTTTGCAGGAGCTATGAGTAGTTTTCCCTTTCTTATTCCAATTGGGTGTTAATTTTCTATTGGGCTCTAGGATCCAAATATTTTCTTGTTGATATATCTCTGATAAGCATCTCTTGATCCCTTATCTTTGAATGAACATAAGCCAGGTAGGTAGGCTAATTATTTAATGTAGTAGTATTAACAGTTCCTCTATCAAGTGTGGCTTCTAAAGTTTGTTTTGCTGCTAAAAACTCACCACGGGCCTTCTGCAAAGCTTGTGTGAAAATATGATTTGCGACAACTGTGAGTTGGGTTTGCAACTCTGACACTTGTGCATGAAGCTAAACATTCTAGTTGATCAATTGTTCTACTATATGTTGGACAACAACGAGATGATCCTAAATCTTGGCTACAGTTGGTATTTGTAATTTTTATACTACCTGGCTTTGACACATCATCCAAGTCTCTCTTTCTCGTTCCTGTAAACGTTGAAGCTTGTCAATATCTTTCTTTCTCTTCTGCAATAGTTTCTTGGGAACTTTAACATACTGTTCAATAACTTGAAAGTGCTATTTATCACTGAAAATTTTAATGTCAACATATGTGGTAGTAATATCAATAAGTTTATTTTTATCTTTGGTTGTTGGAGTGGTTGTTGTAGTTGGTTCTGTAGTTGGTTGAGTAGTCGGGACATATTTGGTACCTGGATTGGTTGTAGATGCTGTATTGAGGACATACACCTTTTTTTATTTTTCTTGCTGGAACTCAATCGAAGCACCTGTTGTCTGTTGATTGTAGTCTCTAATGATTTCATCAGATTGAGTCCACTCAGATGAATTACCTTTGGAATTATGCTTTGAATTATTTTGAATATCAGATTGATTTTCCTCCAACTGGGATTTCTTCAACTGAGTGCACTTTGATTGATTTTGCTTCGAGTGGCCTTGTTTCAATTGATGTCTCTCAGAGTGTTATTTATTAAATTGTTCTTTTTCCAATGACTCTTCCTCAATTTTTTTTTTCTTTCATAATGTTCTTTACCAGTTTGCTCTACTCCAGAGTGCTTCCCTTCATACTTTTCCTGGACGGAATGATTGTGTTCTTCTAAAATATAGGTCAGAGAGTGGACATGAGTATCCTTTGTTAAGTCAATCTCCATGACTGTAGTAGATTGGCTTGTTTGATTATGATATTGGTCTGCAACACCATTAAATTGACACGGTTGTGAATAAGAGCATACATTATGCTTACCTTTTTGAAGTACTACATCCATTTTGTACTAGATGTTCTCAGTGAAAATGTATGTGTCATTTTATATGGCATTGCAGATTTTCATGTTGATGGAAGGAGCTCTAGAATTGTGAGGCTTCTTGGATGTTTTATCTTCGAGCTGCATTTGTTTAATGACTTCTTTCAACTGCTACTGCTTTTCGGGTTCATCCAGTTTCATTTTTTTAAGCACTTTTTTCAATTGGGATGACTTGGTTTTAGATGGGGTGGTCTTGGGGCTTATGGGTTCTTTGTGAACAGACTTGTGCAAGGAATCAGGCAAGGATACCGACAGGTTAAATTTGAAAAGTTGCACATACAAAGTGGCCTGAACTTCCTCTTCGAATTTAGCATCTCTTAAGGGGGTGATTATGTCATGGGATGGTTTAAAAACTGTAGGTGGAATGATGTAGTTGGTGTTGGATTGAAGACACAATTCATCAAATATTTGGTCGATAGTTGGTTGGTAGGGAAGTTCCTGTGGATTTACTTGAGGAAAATTTCTATACCAGACTTTGGTATAATCTGGGCATAGTTTAATATGAGAACCTAGGGGGAGGGATCGATGGATGTTTTTAGGCACTCTCCACTTATTAGAGAGGTTTTTAATATTCAATAACCAATTCCTAAAAATTTCATTGGGGCCTATAGATTGGGGTTTCCACGACTAGCAATTGGAAATTTATGAAATTTTACATAAGGGTTGTGTATTTATTTATGAAGTACGCTTCCCCAACTGGTGGGTTCGACTTAATAGCTATCCATATTAACAAAGAAGGAAAGAGAATAACCTTACCAAAATTTTGACAGTCCTAATAGTTAGTTTTAGAAAAGTCAACTACATGATCTGCCCAATTGTATTGAATTCCAGACTTCACTATCTCTCCAATGGCTTCAAACATTGTGAGCTTGACGTACAAGACTCGACCTGATGAGGTAATACATAATGATACTTTTGTGAATATCCATATAGCCATAGGGTCTTGGACTTGACTTATGATTATACCTCGTGAATTCTTCCTGGACACGCCTCCAATGAGCTTCATGAGCCTATTATTTAGATCAGCTGTGGTCAATACCTTGGTTCCTTTGTAGGGTAGTTCGATTATCTGATTAATAGTAGTAATGAAAATAGAATGTGGTTGATCCAACCAAAGATTGCCATTGTGGTACCTACTTACTAAGTATTTGGAAGCCTCCTCTTTCATCCCCTGGAGGTATGCAACTAATGGGACACCCATAATATCACAGATTCCAGATTTTTCTAAGAGGTTTATTCGAGCATTCCACTGGTATCATGTCTTGGCCCATTTAAGGTAGGCTTAAAAATTCTTCTCCCATGCAGGTTCATCAACCTTCTCATGACTGATATTGTGCATGTGAATATCTAGCTTTGTTTTACTAGTGAGGTTGAATCGTGCTTTTGTTCGGGGTTCCACTGTGATTTCTTATTCATCAGTTCTAACTTTTTGCATCACCATAGAAAAATCATCTCATAATTCTTCTGTTCGGAGGAGATCCAAGAGTTTTGAATAAAATATTATAGGGCTAGGTGTATTGGGGATATAATCCAAGTCATAGGGGATGTCACTTAGGATCTTGGGCAAGATTTTTATTAACCTGGGGTGCTTCTTGATTTTTATAGAAGTGGCATTAAATGTGCAATCATTTTCACTTGATTTCCTTCCTTTGGAATGTCTCTTCAGTTTATAATTGATTTTCCAATCGTAATCTTGCTCGTTCATGCAATCGGCTTGCCACCTTTCCCACGGAGTGGGTAGTAATTATGGAATATCTTGAAATGACCTTTGTTGATTATCTGGAGGTGGTGGTATGTCCCAAGTGTGCGACGTATCAGAGAGGGATGGAATTACTTGTTTACTTTGGTTTATGGGTCCCTATTTTTGTATTTTATGGAGAACTTTGTCAGAGTCATGCACGAGGTATTTCTACATGACTAGTTTTATTGAATTGCTTCTCGGTGAGTAGTTGAAATTTCCTTATGGGTATACTGATTTATGAAATCATACTCTGCATGTCTATTATGTCAAGTGTTGTTTCTGTGACACAAGTCAGCTTCTACCTCTGTATTATGTATCTTGATCATCTTCATATTGCTGTCGTTTTGAAATTTGTTTTGATCTTAAGAGGTTGCAAAGGTCGGACTGTCACTCCATAACGTTACTTGGTTTGGTTACCTAATGTATCTCTGCAATTGTTTTTTATTGGTATGCCGATTGTTATGTCGATTATATTTGTAACTATTTTTTTGTTAATTTTATTTTTAATAGAAGAAAATGAAAAGAACGTAATAATTTAATAATTTTTATTTATTCTTTTTAATAGGAAATTAATATTTTACATATTAGTCAATTAGCTTTCTCTATTAACAGTCTTACAACTAAATTATAGTAACTATTTTTATGAGATGTATTTTTTTAAACATGCACCATTGACAAGAGACTTGAAAAGGCGGCCCTGTAATGTATTTAATTGAACTGCTTCAGATGGTTGAAAATATTCAATGATAAATGGGCCGAGGCTCGAGCCATGCAATTTCAAGTTTCTTTGGTTTTCCTTTGACTTGAATGTCGTATAGTATGACTAAACTACCGAATTTAAGATGTTTATCTTGAATATTCCGGTCATGCCGTGCTTTTTATTGGTATTTTTTAATTTGTTGATGGTATAATGCGTACATTCAATATTCCTCTAATTGATGTAACTGTATGATGCATTGTGTTTGTAAAATTGTGTTGTATTTTAGTATAGTCAACATAATTTGTGCATTTGTTGAGAATTGGAATGGAACGACTGCTTTCTGTCCATAGTTAAGCTTAAACAATGTCGACCCCATCGACTGCTTGTATGTTGTACGATATTCCCATGAAAACGTTGGAATTTTATTGTCCCAATTGTCTTTGTCTATGTTAAAATTTTTTAGTAATTCTTTGTGCAGAGTTTTATTGAACGATTCAACTGCACCATTTTCTTGAGGGTGATATGCCGTAGTATTCTTGTGTTCTATCAAAAATTTCTTTGTTAATACTTAAATTGTGCCATTAAAAAAATGTGTTCCCCTATCACTGATGAGGACCAAGGGGAAACCAAAACACGTCACTAAATTTTCGTATAGGAATTTAGCTGCTACTTCTTTAGTACATGATGCTATAGGTCTACTTATGCCCACTTTGTTACATATTCAACAACAATTATGATGTATTTTGTGCCTATTCATTTATCCCTCTTAGGAAACGAACCGACGAAGTTGATAACCCATATTTCGAATGGTAACGATGGAACTATGGAATGTAACGAAATTTGATTTTTTGGTAGAGGTCAACCCGTTATTTGGAATATAACACATTTTTGTACCTATTGTCGACAATCATGGAATACTGTCGGTCATCAAATACCAACTTGCATTATTTTCCGAGAAGTTCTGTCTCCTTGATAATGGTCTCTAGCTCCCCCTTTGTGGGATTTGCCGATAATCATTTCTCTTTCATGTTCCAGGATGCATCTTAGAAGTACTTCGTCAATTCCTAGTTTATATAATGGACCATTTATCAATGTATATGGTTCTTATTTGATTGGTAATATATATATATATATATATATAATCTTTTTGGTGCTTTACTTGTATGTAGAAATTCCGCTATTTTAGCAATTTCAGTTGGGAATGCTTCAATATTGAATAGATGTGCATAAGGAATATCATCATCGATGTCAAATGACTGCTCTTGTGATTCCAGTCAGGATAGGTCCATCGTGGTCGACATTTATTTTATCGGGTCAAACCACAACTTCAATTCAAATTCCTGAAACAATAATAGCCATCGAAAAATTCTTCCTTGATGAATTGGTTTGTTTACAAGGTATTTTAATGCTTCGTGGTCCATGTAAAATATAAATGGGTTTTCCAAAAGGTAGTGCTGAAATTTCTACAGGGAGAATATCATTGCTAGAGCTTCACGTTCGGCCATTGAATAATTTATTTCTATTTTGTTGAGCTTCCAACTGGCATAAGTGTTTGGATGGTCTATTAATTTGTTGTTGGGTTGTGCTAGGACTACTTGACTTGCAAAATTTGATGCATTGACATGAACATGAAACTGTTTAGACCTGTCTGGAAATTTGAGGAATGGTGCCTTGACCAACTTCTTTTTTAATAGTTGGAATGATTCGTCGCATTCATCATACCAATTGAAAGGAACAACTTCCTTTAAAAGTTTTTCAATTGGGAATTTTATGTCAAAATAATGCCTGATAAATATTATATAGTATCCTATATGTCCTAAAAATATTTTAATTTGTAACCAGACGATTTAAATCTAAAATTACCTTGATTTTTTCTATCTCGACTTTAATTCCATCCTTTGAAACAACATGGCTCAACATTATTCCAATTGGCTTTGCAAATATACATTTTTTATTATTTAGGGATAATCATATTTTTATTCATCTTTAAAGCATTAGCCTTAGTCATTGAATATGATCCTTTAATAACGTGTAGACTGTCCAATCATCAAAATATACAACCATGGTTTTAGAAATATATTTTTGAAGCGATTTGAAAACGATTCTCGAGAACACTGCAAGTGAATTTGCCATTCTTTAGTCCGAATACCATTTATCTGTATGCAAAAGAGTCAAATTTAGTAAAAAATGTCATTTTTTCTTTATCTTCTTATGCTATGGACACTTAATTGTATCATGAGAACCCATATGTAAAGGAGTATCAATCATGCCCCGCGACTTCATTGATAGTCTCGTTGGCTAAGGGAGTTGGGAATGGATTAGTAATAGTTAATTTATTAAATCCACGATAATGGACACAAATGCGTAGCCTCATCGAATCATGATTCTTCGGTTGAAGAACCATAGGGATTTTCCATTCTGATGTTTCTATGGGGTATATGATACCAACGACAAGCATTCCCTCTATTTATTTCTGTACAATGGGTTTATATTTATGTGCTAATTTTTATGGTCTTTTATTTATTGGTTTAGCTATGGAATGAGATTGATCTTCATGTATCCCATTTCCTTGACTAATCCTTTTAAGTCTTTATAATCCCAAGAAAATACATCTTGATATTCCTTAAGTAAGTCTACGACTTCTGCAATTTGTTTCTTCGACCAATAATCATCAAGTCAAGCAATTTTTGGTCGGTCATCATTTGATATGTCTACTTGTATTTTGATTTCTGAATCCATCCAGTTATGTGTTTTGATTCGTCAAATCATTTTTATCTGGATTTTCCTTCTTGATAAGCTTGCAGAAAATCTAACTTATCTAATTTATATATGTCTTGTTTAGCGACTTTGTATATTTATTGAATTCTCTTGTGCTTTTCAGGATGATTCTTATTAAAAGAAAAGTTTTGGTCATCAATGGGTATTTCTTCCATTTCTAATATACTAGCCATATTTTGGTTTGTGGTGCAGGCTATATAGTTGCAAGTTATTGAACCATTAACTAAGGTATGTTGATTAGCTATTTTTTTATGATGAAATATTTATTTTTATGGATTGCATCTTTTAAATATGATTCCTCTGGTTTGAATTCAACATCCTTAATGAAGTTTTCCTTTAATTCTTGACAATAGAGTGATTGGACCCTTGCTTCCTCTAACTTATACCATTTATTCGGTAGGTCATCTAGGGTATTTGGGAACATATGAGGCAAAATACGTTCATCTTTATAAACAATTATTTTCCATTCTGATTCAAATTTTTTTATATGCTCGAGAGGATCTTAGCCAATGCTAAAAGTGGATATATTTTCTTGTGCAGATAAATTTTTTTCCTCCAAATCATTCAATAAAATAGGTTTTTGCATTTGTCCATGTTTGGAGTCGGGATGAATGGGTATCCCACGATCTCGCTACATGACCAGTAAAAGTTTGTACTAAACTTTGCATTCGTCCGTTCTCACCAATAGATTTTGTTACTCGTTATATGTGATTGATAGAGGATTCTTTTTCTTTAAAACAAATATTATTACTAGAGTCATTCATTAGGTCTGTTTGAAGTAAAGATGGTGTTTCTCTACTATTTTTTTCTTGAATAATTGGTATTGCTTTGATAGAGTAACGTGATCGAATCCTTGATGTCATAATAGCCTGAATTGTCCAACACACTTTTGCTTTTGATTCAAAGTTTTCAATCTTCCATCCATATAGCTCGATGTTCGAGTTTTTTATGATTGAGAGAGGAAACCTAGTTAAAATTTCACTAGAGGCATTTGGCTCGACATTGTCGCGTTCATCATGTAGGACTTGGTAAAGTTTATTTATTTAAGCTTCTTCATCGTAAGCTTCCACCCATGGTTTACCTTCTCAAGGGTCTAAAAGAATAGTAATATTTTTATTGTTTCCATTAAGATTGATTCTATAATTTTTCTAATGATATTATCACATTCATTCTTTGTCCCCAAGGTCGACCAACAAATATTGGGTAAGCAAGAATTTCGTCAACTAAGTCGATGACTTTGAAATTGACTGTAGTTGGGATCCCCATTATACATGTTTGGACTTGTCATAGTGTGCCAATTTGTTCAATAATATTAGAGAAATTTTGAGGTCTATAATGGGCCTCATAAGTAATACTATAAATTAATAGTGGAAATTATAAAATAATATTAGATTACATCATCAAATTTTAGAGGGAAAAAAGAAAAAAAATACTTTTTCAACTTATATCCCCACAATTTTACTCAAATTTCGAGCACGAGCACTCGCTGGATGCATAATTTAATTCCTCATGCAAAGAGTACCCATGTTGCATACTTTTAATGGAATTTTATACACGAAAAATAAGAAATACATGAAAAATGTGATTGTAATCACATTTTTCATGTATTTTTAATTTTTTTTGTATAGTAGGGTCCATCTAAAGTATGCAACATGGGTACTCCTTGGATGAGGAATTAAATTTTGTATCCAATGAGTTATCCCACTCGAAATTTGAGTAAAAATGTAGGGATATAAGTTGAAAATAAGAGTTGAAAAAGTAGGATTTTTATTTTTTTTAATATTTTTACTTTTTTACTCTAAAAATGATGAATCCTCCCTCATGGTTGAAATCATCATCTTGAATCATATTGGTTATTATAAAGAGTATTTTGGTTGTACATTTTTGTTTTGAGGCCCATTTTAGACCTAAAAATTGCTCTAATGATCTCTAGTCGACCAATTTAAGATAGTTAGATGTTCTGTGTAAGTTTAGTCATCCCATATTAATCCATGTTTCCCTTCAGAGAATATTTACTTGTGATCCAAAAAAAAAAAAAAAAACTTGTTTAACCATGTAACCACTTATTTCAAAATCAACTTGTGGATCATGATCTTCTATATGATTACCTTGCGATATTTTTTTAATGTTCTTTTCTCTTTCTTTGTTTTCATTATAGTTTTTCAACATATTTAGAAATTCTACAAGATGAGCGACAAAGTGTTCTTCCTTTAAAATTTCAAGGAATTATTCTAAGATCCTTAGATAGACGTTCTTCTTCATTTTATTTTATAAATAACTCAACTACTTAGGTCATTAGATCATTTTGTCATTGGACATCCAAATATTTCGTCTTATTTTAATTGGTTAGATCAATTGACTATTCTGTTTGCTATTCTCTTTTTCGGCTCTCAATATTGTCACTACATGAAGGTTTTTAGAATTTAGAATCTCGTGTTTCAAAAAAATTTGTAGTAGATTGAAAAATCTTTTGTTTAATACTTTTTCTATCATTTTGGGACAATCTTCCAAAGAATAGTCGCCCAGACCACACATATTACAGAAGCATAAATTAGTATAGTCTTTTAAGGGTCATTCAGTCGCAATATGTCCCTCTTTCCAGTAGGTATAACAATAGAATATTCCTCTTCCTCAGACACAACCACGACCCTTTCTATTATAACTTCCTCGACGTCTTGCATAACCTCCTAAGCCTCGTCCCATTCCATTGAATAAGGATGATTCTCCAAGTTGGTCGGTAGCCTGAGTATGGTAGAAAAAGTGGTAGTTAGGTTTAGTTTTCCCTTTCTATGGACATTCCTAATTGGAGTGTACATTATATTTGCAAATTTCACAACACTTTGGCTTTGAGTTTGGTAGGTTGTATTGGTAGCCTTTAGTGGAGTGTGTTATCCTCCACATTGTCCCAAGGTTGAGAATGGAAACCGAAGGAGGTAACCTCGAACAAATTAGGATTTGGTAGTTAGCCCTACCAAATTAGAGAGGACTCTCTCTATGATATCACAACCAAAAAGCTCACTGGAGAGGGTAAAAAGATGTTAGGCTAGGTATTGAGCTCCAAGGTTTTGAAATTTAGGGTTTAGCTGGATTAGGAGGAGAGGTCAAGGAAACTAGGCCAGATCTCAAAGATTTCAGTTGCAGGGATACAAAGGGGTATGGAAGGTATGTTCGATGACATTTTGAGGTTTTTAATTATAGTGTAGTGTGGAAAATTATAGTTTCAAAATGAAAATGGCAAGCATGAGTTCATTTATCAGAATATGAATAAAAAAAACATGAAATTCCTACCAAAACAGAGCATAAACTTGAGAATTTTGTTTAAAAACTTATAGGAATATCATTGAAAGAAAATATATGGAAAAAAGGAGAACTAGTCATTCATAAAGTGATTTACAAAAGGAAAACATTGTTATAAAATCATACCACATGAATCCCTATATAATAGCTACAACTCGTCTTGTATTTTTGCAAAAATGTACTGTACACAAAGCTTCCAAGCCTTCTACTCTCTAATGTCCAACCTTGAGTCTCACTTCAAACTAGCTACATATATACCAAAAACCACATTCCCCTCTCTTAGGGGTCGAATCCCTCATGATAGGAACAATTTACACAAATTTCTCTAACCAAACCTAAGACTAGGGAGGGTAGAACAAACTCTCCTTTTAGCCTTTGACTAACCTTTCTAACATTGATGACCATCATAACTACATTAAAATTACATTTACAAGCTCAATTACACTTTATCACATCATGTAGAAACCCAAATTTACTAATTACATCACGAGAAATCGAGTTTGACTGATAAAACTCGAAATTTTTACCTCTAGGGAAAAGCGCAGCAAATTCCGAGAAACATGCAATGCCATTTAGGAAAAGTGCAATGCCAAATTGGAGGGAAGTTTTGAGTGATTTACATTGCTCTAAATTCTGATCTGAAGGTATCATGGGAAATATTAGGATGTCTAGTTGTCCATAGAGTCCATACGCAAGAAAAATGGCCTCTCCAAGGTTAAGAAACTGGATTCTCCCAAGGTCACTCTAAAAGCGCAGCGCCAGGGTGAAAATAGTGGCAGAAAGTGGGTTTTTGACATGTTTTTGGATTTTTTCTTCCAACCAGAAAGCTTACATGGCACACAAACTAGATGGATGATATGTGTAGGTCACAAGCTATCTAGTCACATAGTTTTTTTTTGAATTGGAGTCCTCAGGGAAAAGTGTAGCACCAAGGCGCTGCGCTTTTGGCTGACTGAATTTCCTATTATAGCCAAAATGACCAAAAATTTCTAAAAATAGGGCTCAAAGATGGAGCAATATCTCTCTACCCATATTTTTTTTTTGCAAAACTGAGATATTTTTGTGTTTTGGTATGTTATGAACAAAAAAATCCTCCATTTTGTTAGCGCTCAAATCTACCTTAGGCTGAAATAAGGTAAAACTCAAGGCTACATCAAACCAAGCTCAGCCTCGTAGCTAGCCCTACGAGGACAGGAGAGGGCTCTCTCCGGGTCTATCTCGGCAAAAGGTTTTCAGAGGGGCTGAGATGACTTATAATGAACAATGAATACTGATTTTAGGCTAGTAAAGAGATAGGTAAGTTTGATTTTGATTTTGTGGGTTTTTGTTGGAGAAATGGGAAAAAACAATTTTGGGTTCGGGGATAAGGCCAGATCTTTGCAGATTTCGAGTTGGGGCGAGGTAGGCAATAGTCTTGATGCTTTTGATCGAGTATATGGACGGATCAGAAAGAAAAGGAGCTGAAAAGGGCAAGGATGAACATGGATCCTTTTCAAACAGGCGAAAACATACAAAACTAAACGAATTCAAAGGCAGAGCACTGTAAACAATGGATTCAACCTCATCTACTCATTCATTTTAGTTTCAGAAGCATAAGAAGGGATGGCATACATTAAACATGAAATAAATTACAATAAACTGAGAGAAAACACCATCAAGAACTGAAAGCCACAAGAATCCCAACAGGTGCTGCAAAACCTCTGATCTTTCCCTAGCCAAAATATGAAAAATATGTACAATAGCATGCCAAAAGTTTCCCAAGAGTCCAACCATGAAAGTGTCTCAGAAATTACAATATATAGATCACTCTAACCCCCTCCCATGCCTCTAGGGGTCGAATTCCTTCTTCAGGGATCAGTTTCAACCAAATTCTAATCAAGGAGCTAAAATCTAGGCAGCTAACAACTTGCCTCTAAAAGAGTGGAAACTGATTCATTTACTTGATTTTCACCTTTTTGAGAGTGAATCTTCTAGAATAGGTAAAAATGAGCCAAAGTTACATGCCAACCCTCAATTTACATCATGAAAACTCAAAAATTACATTCACAAGCAAGACTGGTCCAACTGGCCGAAATCTTGAGCTGGAAAATGAAAAATCAGCCAAAAATCTATATGAGTAGCACGCCTGAGCTATATGAGTAGCGCGCCTTTCAGCCTGATTTTGAGGCACTTTCCGGCATCCAACTTGAGCTCATGATAGCTCGTTGGAAAGCCCTGGATGTTTGCTATCCAACCCAAGTGGAATTTCCCAATTTTGAGCTCATTTTCCCCTCCAAAACTTAATTCTCCCAGAAGTACTTCCTGCTGGTGCAAAAGGTGGCAGCAAGGTGGTTTTCATGGTGTTTTGGGCATTTTGATCATCCAGAAACTAATGAAATGCTTCGGCAATGCCTGAGCATGCATAAATTACCATGAATAACCCAAAAATGCAAATATTTCCTTCATCAAGTGTCCCGAACAAAAGTGAGCACGTCGACGCGCTACTCGTATAGCTGAAAAACCTGTTTTGAGACCAAAATTTTCAAAATAACAAAAAATTCTCCAAATTCCTTGAAATTTGGACTAAGTGTCCTCTGTCATATGCAATGTTGGGCCAAGGAAGCATTCGCCAAGATTCGGAGTGGATCATGTGTTTCACGACGTTTCAGTATCCTCCTGGTACATGCAGTTTCAGTAGTGAAAACACTGTCTCTGTTGTGATGTGTCGGTCTCTGTCATGGTGTCACAATGTGTATGAAAAGTATGCTGATATGGTTATGATGAAAACAAGAGTTTGGTGTATGCTCTAATCCCAAATGTGTCACATATATGTCAAGGTGCTATAGGAAATATCACAATGGGAAAAGGACTGTCACAAGGAGTTTGAATGGAAAATAGCCACTCCTTGACTACATGGGGATTTGACACATGAATAGGAATGAGTGTAGTGTAGTGTAGGTCAATAGAAATAGCCCTTGAAATGTTTGAAAATGTCAATTGGAGGATGTGGACAAGTGAAAATGGGACTATTTCATAACATGAATGATGAATAGTGTTAAAATGACAATGGCAATAATAATGATAGCAGTGATGTAATGGCAAAGAGAGGGCGTGAGGATGAGGTAAATAATGAGCAGAGACACCACTGACAGTAGATGCATGAGAATATATATCAACCACACTAGTTTGCAAACCCTCACGCAATCACTATCATTTGCTTCAAAACCCTTAAGAAATGAATTTGGAAATAAACATAGGGTTCACTTTTCTCCACATCAAACATTTGTTTCTCCACTTTCAAAACACCATAATCATGTCCAAACTTCACTGAGAAAACGTAAATAACCTACTTGCAAGCAGTTGGAGGCAATTTTGCATGAATCTGGACGAAGGAGCGAAAATTTCTGGCTCTGAAATTATATGAGTAGCGCGTCACCCAACGAGTAGCGCCAGTGTAATTTTACACTGAAAAATTTCGCTATACGAGTAGCGCCTCACCCAACGAGTAGCGCGCCAGCCCAACACACAATTTGGCTTCAAAACTCATTTTTTCACTTCCTTGATGTGTCTTGGCCTTTGCTGATGTTAAAACATGGAAAAACCAAGCAAATTTGATATTGAAGAGAAATGGCAAAAAAATTTTGTGTTCTAGCCTAATGAGTAGCGCGCACTTTTATATGCGTAGAGCGCTACATAGTGCATTTTGCAGGAGGATTTTGGAGGCCTTCCTGGTGTCCAAATTGAGCTCATGATAGCTCGTTGGAAATATCTTGGAGTCTAATTTTCAACCCAAGTGGAATTTTGCAATTTGGAGTTCATTTACCCTTTCAAAAATCAAATCTCCCAACACTACTTCCTGCAGGTGCATCAATTATCCTGAGGCAACGGTATTCTTGACATTTCTCCAAAACCATTATACCTGTGTAAAAATTGAAGGAGGTTTTTCTTCCTTGGCATGTGTTGTACAAAAACCTCTCTCCGTATTCCAAAATTCATCTTTTATTGCTCTGAAACATCATTTGAGTGAAACTTATCCCAATGTGTGAAACAAGGGATTTTGTCGAAATGAAGCGAAATGAAGGGGATAATGGGCTTCTAAATTCTTGGGGAAATTTTTGGAAGTAGGGAGGGATGTTAGGAAGTAGGGGAAAGTGGAATATCAAATATTGAGTGAGGGGAAGGGATCCAAAAGGGAAAAACACAGGCCTAGCCTAGAAAATTGCCAAGTTGTGGCAAGAAACTAGGGTTTGTGCAAAAATGAGGAATTTGGGGGATCTCAGTGATGGGAAGTGTTTAATAAGGTATATTAAGGATAGGGGAAGGTGTGTGAACATCAGGATACAAGTATTTTTGATGATTTGACCATCCAAGAGAAATTACCTCCAAAACCCTAGGAGAGGGAAATGGACCTTACCTAGACACAACTGAAGCATGAACAAGGTGTAAAATGACTCGATGGAGCTTGAAATGATGATGAATACCCTCTGAATGATGGCACACTCAGCTGAATGGTGACATGGACCGACATTTGGACAACTTTGACAGGAGTAAAAGCAACCCCTAGACCTAATGCCTAGTGACCAAATTTTGCTTGAAGACTCTTTGAAATGACAAAATTTGACCTTGACACCTTAAAATCACTTTGTAAGAGCATGTTTGATCACTGAAGGAAAGCTGCAAAGGCTGACTCTAACATTGGCTCCAATGGGGATGGTAGCTCCTTAGAGGTGCCAAGAACGACAGATCTTTGGGAGAGCAGACCAGTGCCTTATCCATTGGGCAATGGAATCAAAAACTCAAACTGAAATGCATGACTGAAAACTGATGACTTGACGACAAAAATTGACTCTCACTCAACCGAAAACTGACTCGATACTTAAACACAACTGACAAGCTGGAAAAGATGCTCAAAGTAGAGCTTATTCATCAAACCTACTCTAATTGTACTTTTCACCACCCGATCAAGTGAAATGGAACAGCCAATGCAACCATGTAAGCATGCTGGCTGCTGTTTGATTTCTTCCCACATGCTTACTGATGCACAGGAAAAGGAAAGAATCGAAAGGCAACTCCCATGGAAACTTTGAACCAAGTGGACTGCTGATAAACTTGCAAAGCATGAATTGACTAGATGACTGCAAGAATACCGCGAAAGGATCTTCATAAACATAGCTCTGGTCCAGATAATCTCCATACATTGATCTTAAACTTTTCCTCACATCTGCGGTGCTTTTGTTTGGTGATTGCAGCAAGCTATCAAAAGGATCCTGAAATTCATGAAATACCAAACTCCGTTGCTGATTCCAGACAGAGCAAAAGTCTCCTTTATTAATCTCCTCATATGACTGCAAACCTTGATGAGAGCTTTGTAATGAAAAATCTGTTAGACAAGACAATGAAGGAAACTTTTGAATAAGATTATCATCAACATTATTTTCTGGCACATGGTTAGCTAATGAAGGAAAATTTTTACAGCAAACATCATCCAACACACGAGCAATAGGATCATCAAAAACTTGAGAAGACTGCTGCACTGTATCCCTTGAAACTGTATGACATCCTACTGGCTGTTCCTCTTTTTCTTGAGATATATTACGAATATTCTGCCTTATAAACTGAAATGCCTCGAAACAAAAGGGTATAGAATTTTCCTGCATCATCAAATCATGTATTTCATCTTCCACAACTTCATCTGTAATCTGACCTTCAATTGCATTGGATGGCTGCAAATTTGATGCTACAAGCTGCTCATCTGAAGATTTACTATGAAATTTATCTTTCAAAAGCTGAAATGATTCAAAACAGAAAGGTATGGAGTCACCTTGAATCATTAAATCATGTGTGCCCACTTCCAAGTCTTCAACTGCAACTTGACAATCAATGACTTTTGGGGACTGCAAATCTGAATATGAGAAGTTTTCGTTGCCCTCAAGACGATCCAGATCAAGACTTGTTGACGTTTGATTTCTGATTGCATGGAAGTTATCTCTAATGAACTGAAACGAATCAAAAAAAAAAGGCAAAGATCCTTCACTTACATCAAAATTTTCTGCACTTTCCTCATCATTGCCACAGCTGATATGCATCAGTTGATCACTGTACTCGAGCTGCTGAAAGTGAACTTTCTCCTCGCACAAACTAGCTACTGATTTGTCTGCAAGATTAGCTTCTGTTTGGAGAACATAATCATCATCATACTGATCAAACTGAGGCAATTCATCAGTATAAAACACATCATCAAACATACACATCATATCAACAGCTCTCTCTTCTTCACAATGATCTATAAAACAATCACTATGACTACTGGGATCAGAAACAAAATGTTTTGGATCAGCAACTTGTTCTTCAATGTCATTTTCATTTTTTGCAGTTATTTTCCGCACCATCTCTTCTACTGCGTTTACGAAAAGATCAAGCTTTTCCTCTGAAAGTGTCAGCTGCTCTGAAACATTCTTCTTTTCTTCTTCCTTCAACCTTGCCCTCCGGATCAACAAATGAGCCTCTACATTCACTGCCTTGTTCTGCATCTCGTGAAGTGTTGCAATATTCTTTTCTCTTAGCTGAAACTCCATTTCCGGATCAAAGGCACCTGGGTAGTGCAAGAGAGAAGATCTAGGAGAAGGTCTTATATCAGCTGGCATCGAAAAATATGCTTGGTTAAATCTGGTAGAAAACTGTTGTACTGTCTCCCCTGGCAATCTTTTCAGCTGGTTATACTCCTCTATAATCAACAAAAAGTTTTTTCCGATCATCCACCTGTCGAGGAAAACTGTGACGAACTGCTGGAAATCTGAGATGCTCGCATTAGGCAGGGCTTTAAACCAACTCTTCACTTGGCCTTACAAAGAAAGAGCAAAAAGTCTGATACTAACATCTTCTTCATCAACTTCAAAAAGATCTAGAAAAGTCTCAACATTCTGCACATGTTGCTCAGCGTTGACATTGTTACGTTCACCATCAAATCTTGGTAGATATAGGTCATAATTTGCAGGAAAAGCATGAAGAACAGAAGGTAAAACAAGAGGTTTGTACCAATCTGGAATTTTACAAGGTGTAGGGGCATGTACAAGAGCTGTGGGATCAGTTTTGTTTTCTGGCTCATCACTCTGAAGAAAGTCATCATAATATGTGGGAAAAGTAAGGAGACCAGGATCAAAGGGAAACTCAGCATTTACACTTTTTGAATGGGTCGAGTGAAGATTTTGATCACCTTTCTCATACAACAAATTTTGAAAAACTTTCAGGACAGCTTCAAGACCAGCAAAGAAGTAATTTACAAGAAAGCAGATTAGATCCTGAATACCATTCCACTTTAGATACCTGAAATTTGTGTAAGATCCTTCCATTTTCTCAGAGAAAGAGTCAGTCCTCCAGACTTTGAATTGGAGTCACCAGGTGAATGATTTCAGCCTTCTTATGTCTGATCGTTGTCCACCATCAACCATCAGATCTGAACTCGATACATGTACTAGGGGAATTCGCAAATCAAGGGACACATTCACAAGCTAAACCGGAGATCGACTGAAGCAGCTTTTATCTACTATGCACTCGCAGAGCAATGTGCAGTTCGAAGGCTACCTGGCGTGACTTCAGACTCTGTCTATAGCAAATGACAGTAACAAGCAAACCATTTTCTTCCCCAGTATGGTCGCCACTATGTTAGTGCTCAAATCTACCTTAGGCTGAAATAAGGTAAAACTCAAGGCTACATCAAACCAAGCTCAGCCTCGTAGCTAGCCCTACGAGGACAAGAGAGGGCTCTCTCCAGGTCTATCTCGGAAAAAGGTTTTCAGAGGGGCTGAGATGACTTATAATGAACAATGAATACTGATTTTAGGCTAGTAAAGAGATAGGTAAGTTTGATTTTGATTTTGTGGGTTTTTGTTGGAGAAATGGGAAAAAACAATTTTGGGTCCGGTGATAAGGCCAGATCTTTGCAGATTTCGAGTTGGGGCGAGGTAGGCAATAGTCTTGATGCTTTTGATCGAGTATATGGATGGATCAGAAAGACAAGGAGTTGAAAAGGGCAAGGATGAACATGGATCCTTTTCAAACAGGCGAAAACATACAAAACTAAACGAATTCAAAGGCAGAGCACTGTAAACAATGGATTCAACCTCATCTACTCATTCATTTTAGTTTCAGAAGCATAAGAAGGGATGGCATACATTAAAAATGAAATAAATTACAATAAACTGAGAGAAAACACCATCAAGAACTGAAAGCCACAAGAATCCCAACAGGTGCTGCAAAACCTCTGATCTTTCCCTAGCCAAAATATGAAAAATATGTACAATAGCGTGCCAAAAATTTCCCAAGAGTCCAACCATGAAAGTGTCTCAGAAATTACAATATATAGATCACTCTAACCCCCTCCCATGCCTCTAGGGGTCGAATTCCTTCTTCAGGGATCAGTTTCAACCAAATTCTAATCAAGGAGCTAAAATCTAGGCAGCTAACAACTTGCCTCTAAAAGAGTGGAAACTGATTCATTTACATGATTTTCACTTTTTGGAGAGTGAATCTTCTAGAATAGGTAAAAATGAGCCAAAGTTACATGCCAACCCTCAATTTACATCATGAAAACTAAAAAATTACATTCACAAGCAAGACTGGTCCAATTGGCCGAAATCTTGAGCTGGAAAATGAAAAATCAGCCAAAAATCTATATGGGTAGCGCGCCTTTCAGCCTGATTCTGAGGCACTTCCCGGTATCCAAATTGAGCTCATGATAGCTCGTTGGAAAGCCATGGATGTTGGCTATCCAACCCAAGTTGAATTTCCCAATTTGGAGCTCATTTTCCCCTCCAAAACTTCATTCTCCCAGAAGTACTTCCTGCTGGTGCAAAAGGTGGCAGCAAGGTGGTTTTCATGGTGTTTTTGGGCCTTTTGATCATCCAGAACCTGATGAAATGCTTCGAAAATACCTGAGCATGCATAAATTACCATGAAAAACCCAAAAATACAAATATTTCCTTCAGCAAGTGTCCCAAACAAAAGTGAGCATGTGGACGCGCTACTCGTATAGCTGAAAAATCTGTTTTGAGGCATAAAAAATCACAATTGACAAAATTTTCTCCAAATTTTCTCAAATTCGGAGCGAAGACCCTCCATCAAGTATCATGCCCAGCCCACGAAGCCTCGGCCAAAATCTAAAGTGGATCAGGCCTCTTTCGCCGTTTCAGTGCCCTTCTGGTGTATGCGGTTTCAGTAGTGAAAACACTGTCTCTGTTGTGATGTGTCGATCTCTGTCATGGTGTCGCAATGTGTATGACAAGTATGCTGATATGGCTATGATGAAAACAAGAGTTTGGTGTATGCCTGAAAATGATGACTAGATGCTTTGCCTTTCACTATCAAATATGCCAACTGCTTCTAACATGGAATGGGGACTGTGGGAAATGTTACAATGAACACAATGGACTGTCAAGTGAAACAAGGGACTGTCAGTCAAAAACATGAAAACAACCATTGATCCTTATGAACACTTGGATTTTAATCAATGGAAGGGAAAAAGGTAATAAGTAGGGTTTGGGATTTTACATGGGGGTCAAGAGTATAAAGGGATATGGGAAGACTGAAAATGGGATTGTGGTAAATTTAATAGTGGCAATAATGAAATTCCATAACAAGAGCATACATGTTATTTGAAACAAGTTTGAAACACCAACAATATCACCAGCACTTCTTTCAAAACCCTATGGAGCGAATTTTGCAATGAACATAGGGTTCACTTTTCTCCACATCAAACACACTAGTTTCTCCACTCTCAAAACACCACAATCATATTCAAAATTTATTGAGAAATCATGAAAAACCTATTTTCAAGCCGATTGAGGTGATTTGGCATTAAAGTGGACGCAGGAGCGAAAATTTCTGGCTCTGAAATTATATGAGTAGCGCGTCACCCAACGAGTAGCGCCAGTGTAATTTTACACTGAAAAATTTCGCTATATGAGTAACGCGTGACCCAACGAGTAGCGCACCAGCCCAACACACAAATTGGCTTCAAAACTCATTTTTTCACTTTCTTGATGTGTCTTGGCCTTTGCTGATGTTAAAACATGGAAAAAAAAAACAAGCAAATTTGATGTTGGAGAGAAATGGCAATTTTTTTTTTTTTTTGTGTTCTGGCCCAATAAGTAGCGCGCTACATAGTGCATTTTTCAGGAGGCTTTTGGAGGCATTCCTGGTGTCCAAATTGAGCATGTGATAGCTCGGTGTAAATCTCTTGGAGTCTAATTTCCAACCCAAGTGGAATTTTTCAATTTGGAGTTCATTTACCCTATCAAAAGTCAAATCTCCCAACACTACTTCCTGCAGGTGCATCAATTCTCCTGAGGCAACGGTATTCTTGACATTTCTCCAAAACCATTATACCTGTGTAAAAAGTGAAGGAGGTTTTTCTTCCTTGGCATGTTTTGGACAAAAAAATCTCTCAGTTTTCCCAAATTCATCTTTTATTCCTCTGAAACATCATTTGAGTGAAACCTATCCCGATGTGTGAAACAAGGGATTTTGTCGAAATGAAGCGAAATGAAGGGGATAAGGGGCTTCTAAATTCTTGGGGAAATTTTGGGAAGTAGGGAGGGATGTTAGGAAGCAGGGGAAAGTGGAATCACAGAGATTGAGTGAGGTGAAGGGGTCCAAAAAAGCAAAACACAGGCCTAGCCTAGAAAATTGCCAAGTTGTGGCAAGAAACTAGGGTTTGTGAAAAAATGAGGAATTTGGGGAATCTCAGTGATGGGAAGTGTTTAATAAGGTATGTTAAGGATAGGGGAAGGTGTGTGAACATCAGGATACAATTTTTTTCGATGATTTGACCATCCAAGAGAAATTACCTCCAAAACCCTAGGAGAGGGAAATGGACCTTACCTAGACACAACTGAAGCATGAACAAGGTGTAAAATGACTCGATGGAGCTTGACATGATGATGAAAACCCTCTGAATGATGATACACTCAGCTGAATGGTGACATGGACTGACATTTGGACAAATTTGAAAAGAGTGAAAACCAACCCTAGACCTAATGCCTAGTGACCAAATTTGGCTTGAAGACTCATTGAAATGACAAAATTTGACCTTGACACCTTAAAATCACTTTGTAAGAGCATGTTTGATCACTGAAGGAAAGCTGCAAAGGCTGACTCTAACACATTTTTCAAAATAATTTTCCATTTGTTTAGAATCCAAGTTTGAATTTAGTCACTAAATATTGCAGAACTACATCAAGCTCTTAGCAGAAGCACAACGTGGTCTTTGAGAGGGTGTTTTGAGGCCATCCAAGAGGGTTTTTGGGCTGAAAGTGGTATGGTTGGAAAGATTATGCTGTCTGCTACACAATGGAGTCATTAATCTCTGCCAAAACCTTCTCCAAGCCCCTAAAAAACTGACTTGAAGTCCAACTTTCCAAAAGCGCAGGAAACCTCCTGTAGCAACTGTAATTTGGGAATTTATATCAAATAATAACTCCTATGAATAAAAAGGAGGTTTTTTTCCTTGTTCTATTATGGATAAAAACCTCTTTCACTTTTTTAAAATTAATCTTCCTTAATTCAGAAACTAATTTTGAAGTAGAACTATCCCTGTGTGCAATGTAAACCCTCGGCAACCCACATCTTGAAAAGAATTCTTGAGGAAAGGTGATGCTATGTTTTCTTGGACTTTGGTGGGCTCATAACTGATTATCTTCCCTCCTTTATATTTCTTCTTGTCAGTGTGTGTGGTCTTTGCTTCCATGGTGAAACCCTAGCTCACTAGGAAGGGGAATTAGGGTTTAGTTTTAGGAAAACAGGGGATTTGGGGTAGTTTTGTGAATGGAGGGAGATGAAGGGGTTTTAGAGTGTCTAAATTCTTGGTGAAATTTTTGGGGGTAGGGATAGATGTTAGGGAGTGTAGTGGGGTGAAAATTTGGGAAATGAGTGAGGGGAATGGGTATAGAAATGAAAAACACAGTCTTAGCCTAGGAAAGAGTAGTGTAGGCTAGGGTTTGTAGGGAAATGAAGGAAATGAGGGAAATGGAAGAGGAGAAGTTTAAAGGAATGTGTATGGAAGGTGAGGGAGGTTTTTTAAGTATTAATTTTATGGTTTTTTTACAACAAATGAATAAAAAACAATATGAGACTAAAAGCGTAACAAACCCTAGGAGAGGGTGATTTTCTGAGCTTTCAAGAATGAACTGAAGCAAAATGAAGGTATATGAGTGACAAATGAATCCAAATTACTTGTTTTTTATGTTATGGAACCTATGGTTGGTGAAGAAACCATGGAAAATGAATTTTTTTCTCGCTTGAGAAAAACACAATACTTAGAACAGTGCAACACAGCTGAGAAAAACATAGCACAACTGAAAAAGCACAACGAGGGAGGAAGTTTGGTACTTTTTGGAAAGAAATTGTTTTTTTAGAGGGTGTAAATGCTTATTTATAATGGAGTGATGTCTTATGAGAGATAAATGAGAAAATTAGGTGCTTTGTTTGTCTTTAAATAGGCTGGAGGTCGATTTTTCCCTTAGGTGGTGATGTAACACCACCTTGTCTTTTTGCAAAAATGACTTATTTAGCTAGTGTACGGTAGATTTTAACTTTAGTATGCATAGTTACATATTTATAGAGAATGAAATGTACTTTGAAAATCATTTTTGAGCACTTTCCTTATTTACTACTCTGATAATGATGACCTAGGTGATTCCATGACTCTTTTTATGACCCTTTGATAAATTGACCTAATAATGACACCTAACAAATTTATAAACTGATGATTTGGACCTTTGAACCTTGCAGTATGAATGACCATGAAATTATGAATGAAATGGTGATCAAGACACATTATTGATGACTCATCATAATGAGTGATGGCATGACCAAGATGACAATTTTAACCATAGGATGATGGGAGCAGTAACATATCTAGACATACTAAACAATGATAAAATTTTTATTTGAAACCTATTTGAAACTATAAAATTTTTCCCTAGGACCTTATCAAAAAATTAAAAGAGCTCAATTTTAGTTCAATTTTATCACTGGTGACTGACAGGACTGGAATACACTAACATTGACTCTAGCTGGGGATGACAACTCCTTACGAGGTGTCAATAACATCGTAGACCAAGTAGCCTCATCCATTTGGAAATGGAGTCAAAAATGAAAAACAAGACTTGAAACTGAAATGACTTGACAAACTGAAATGAATACTAACTGAACTTACTTATGGAAGCAAGCCATCAAGATTTGAGGGCTTCAATTCTTGATGATAACCACCCGTATGCTGAAGATATATATATATATATATATATATATATATATATATATATATATATATATATATATACAATCATGTGAAATGATCCCTCTAGTGTAACCAATCCAACAAATGACTACTTACTTGAATCCTGCTCGCACTTTCCTCGAGCAGGAAAACAAAAAAAAAGATAGAAAACTCCAAGTATCCACTTAAAATATTTTTCTGATCCAGAAATACAAGAAAATACATATTCCATACTAATTGTAGCAAATCAGTAAAATGATCCTCAATAATTTGAACTGTTACCTTGTCTTGAGATCCAATAGAAAAACAAACACACGTCATTTTGATCTGAAAGAAAAATTAGTTGTTGATCCATAGGAAGGCATAGGGAAATATGGATTTCTACTAGATGAATGTTGGATGTAAATTCCTCAAGTAAGAGAAACTCTGATTCTATCTCTGGAGGAAAATCATCATGTGCAAGAGGCTCTAAAACATTTTTTTCTTTATTGTAGCTCTCCTCTTCATAACCTGCTTGAATGTTTTTTTGTTTTTTCTCTACCATAATGTCTAGAGATCCTTGTTCATTCATTTCATCAGAAAAATCATCTTGGTCTTCACAACCCTAATCTTGAAATAAACACCCAAAGAAATAACAATATGAAAAAACAAGCGAATGACCCGCTTCATACCTTTGTTGGTGATTTGGAAACCACTGAACTATAGAGGTCAGTTCTTGGGGTTGAGTGGTTGAGTATCCTTTGGAGAAGTTGGACTCTTCAGAATCAAAGTGATAAACACGTTTCTGTTTCTTAGATTATGTTGACTCTACACTGAGTTGAGTGAATTCTGGTAACCTCTTTGATAATCTTCAGTCTCTGTTACTAACATGTCATCAATCTCAGGAGATAAAACCTGTTGTTCATTATTATTGAACTTAGAAGATGGAATATGATTATTATTATTGCAATCTTGCTCAATTTCATTTATAGTCAAAGGATAAACACCTACTGGCTGGGAATTTTCATAACTGGTTTCTGACCTTTCATCTTGATGCAGAGAAAACTCAAAGAAAGCCTCTTTAATCTCATCAATCATTAAATAATCATCATCAATATCATTCCCTATGAACTGAAAAAGGTGCTCAAAATTTCCACAAAAATTCTCTATCAGCAATAAGGAAGGATAATGCTACTTATAATTGTCACAAAAAGTTGCATGAAAATATTTAAGTGAACATAAACTGGTAGTAGGAAATCCCTCATACCATGACCTGACATCATCCTCTAAGGTTTACATGAACATCTTCATCAAAAAATCATTAGGAAACTACAAAACTAGCCTATGTATATGTATATTAAATTTAGTCAAATGTATAACAACATTGTCATATTTTTCATTTATGAACCTAGGCAGATCTGTTTGCCAATCTATGTGAGGTATTCGATTCAGAAAGCCAGGAATATAAGCTCAATTCATAGGAGCATATCTTATAGAAGTTGAATCCATCTTGAGATAATAAAATCGTGATTCTTTTGCTATTGATTCTTAGGCTAGTGAAATTACCAATGAAACCCTGATTTCTGGATCCTATTTGTTGTGGAGTCTTTGGATCAAGTTGAAGTTGATTGGAGTCTCCAGGTGAATGTTTCAACCTTGATATGTATCCCACCACTGTCCACCATCACCAATCAGATCTTATCTTTGTTATTCTCACCCAGGGAAAATATGATCTTACGGTCCCCGAAAATGGTGCCAAAAATGTTATCCTCCATAGTGTCCTAAGGCTGAGAATGGAAACCAAAGGAGGTAACCTCAAACCACGTAGGATTTGGTATCTAGCACTACTAAATCAGAGAGGGCTCTCTTTGTGATCTCACAACCAACAAGGTGACTGGAGAGGGTAAAAAGATGTTAGGCTAGGTATTGAGTTGTAGGGTTTTGAAATTTATGGTTTAGCTAGATCAGGAGGAGAGGCCAAGGAAAATAGGTTAGATCTCAAAGATTTCAGTTGCAGGGATACAAAGGGGCATGGTAGGTATGTTCGATGACACTTTGAGGTTGTCATTTGTAGTGTAGGGTGGAAAATTATAGGTTCAAAATAAGCATGGAAAGCATGAGTTCATTTACCAGAATATGAATAAAAAAAACATGAGATTCCTACCAAAATAGAGCATAAAATTGAGAATTCCATTTAACAACTTACAGGAAGATAATTGAAAGAAAATATATGGAAAAAAAGGAGAACCAATCATTCATAAAAGTGATTTACAGAAGGAAAACATTGTCACAAAATCATACCACATGAATCCCTATATAATAGCTGCAGCTGGCCTTGTATTTTTGAAAAAATGTACTGTACACAAAGCTTCTAAGCCTTCTACTCTCTGATTTCCAACCTTGATTGTGAATTAAAACTATCTACATATAGACCAAAACCATATTTCCATCTCTTAGGGGTCGAATCCCTCATGATAGGAATAGTTTACACAAATTTCTCTAACCAAGCCTAAGACTAGGGAGGTTAGAACAAACTCTCCTTTTAGCCGTTGAATGACCTTTATAACATTAATTACCATCATAAATACATTAAATTTACATTTACAAGCTCAATTGCACTTGATCACATCATATAGAAACTTAAATTTACTAATTACATCATGAGAAACCGAGTTTGATTGATAAAAATCAAAATTTTGACCTCCAAGGAAAAGCGCAGCAAATTCTGAGAAAAGTGCAGCGCCATTTGGGAAAGCGTAGCACCAAATTGGAGGGAAATTTTGAGTGAATTTCAGTGCTCCAAATTCTGATATGAAGGTATCATTGGAAATTTTAGGATGTCTAGTTGTCCATAGAGTCCTTAAGAAAGCAAAATGGAAAACAAAGGATAAACTTGAGAATTCTGTTTAAAAAATTATAGGAAGATCATTGAAAGAAAAGTTATGTAAAAAAATAGAACTAATAATTCATTAAAGTGATTTAAAAAAGGAAAAAATTGTCACAAAATCATACGACATGAATCCCTATATAATAGCTGCAACTCGCCTTGTATTTTTGCAAAAATGTACTGTACACAAAGCTTCCAAGTCTTCTACTCTCTGATGTTTAACCATGATTTTGACTTCAAAATAGCTACATATAGACCAAAAACCATCTTTCCCTCTATCAGGGGTCGAATCCCTCATTATAGGAATAGTTTACACAAATTTCTCTAACCAAACCTAAGATTAAGGAGGTTAGAACAAACTCTCCTTTTAGCCTTTGACTGACCTTTCTAACATAAATGACCATCATAAATACATTGAATTTACATTCACATGCTCAATTACACTTGATCACATCATGTAGAAACCCAAATTTACTAATTACATCATGAGAAACAGAGTTTGACTGATAAAACTCTAAATTTTGACCTTTAGGGAAAAACACAACAAATTCTGAGAAAAGCGCAACACCAACTTGGAGGACAGTTTTGAGTGACTTACAGTGCTCCAAATTCTGATACGAAGGTATCATTGGAAATATTAGGGTGTCTGGTTTTCCATAAATTCATTAAGCAAGAAAAATTTCCTCTCCAAGTCTGAGAAAACTGGATTCCCCCAAGGTCACTCTAAAAGCGCAACGCCGGGGTGAAAACAATGGCAAAAAGTGGTTTTTTGGCATGTTTTTGGCATTTTTATTCCAACCAGAAAGATGGCATGAAACAAAAACTATATGGATGATATGTGAAGGTCACAAGCTATCCATTAATATAGAATTTTTGTGATTTAGAGACCTCAGGGAAAAGCGCAGCGCCTTGGCGCTGCGCTTTTAGCCGATTGAATTTCCTGTTATAGCCAAAATGACCAAAACATTCCCAACAATATGGCTCAAAGGTGGAGCAATATCTCTCTAACCATAATTTATTTTTCACAACTCAGAGAAGTTTTTGTGCTTTGTTATGTTATAAACAAAAAACTCCTCCGGTTTTCAAAAATAATTTTCCATTGATTCAGAATCAAAGTTTGAATTTGGTCGCTAAAAACTGCAGAAGCACAACAAGCTCTTAGTAGAAGCAGAACGTGGTCTTTTAGAGGGTGTTTGGAGGCCTTCCTAGAGGATTTTTGTGCTAAAAGTGTTATGGTTGGAAATATTATGATTTTTTCTACACAATGGAGTCATTAAGCACTATAAACACCTTCTCTAAACCCCTGAAAAATTGACTTTAAGTCCAGCTGTCCAAAAGTGCAGGAAACCTCGTATAGCAACTATAATTTGGGCATTTCTTTGAAATCATAACACCTGTGCATAAACGGAAGGAGGCTTTAGTTCATTGGTCTATGATGGAAAAA
The DNA here is from genome assembly GCA_034641835.2 of Pinus albicaulis. Classification (NCBI taxonomy): domain Eukaryota; kingdom Viridiplantae; phylum Streptophyta; class Pinopsida; order Pinales; family Pinaceae; genus Pinus; species Pinus albicaulis. The sequence continues at coordinate 89,593,128 of CM076582.1, forward strand.
AAATATTTCAAGTTTATTGAATTCATCTTCCTTACTTCATAAACTAATTTTGAAGTAGAACTATCCTTGTGTGCAATGTAAACCCTAGGAAACCCACATCTTGAAAAGACTTCTTGAGGAAAGATGAAGCTATGATTTTTGGGAATTTGGTGGGACCATACTTGATTATATGCCGTACTTTATATTTCTTCTTTCCAGTGTGTGTGGTCTCTAGTTCCATGGTGAAACCCTAGCTCACTAGGAAGGGGAATTAGGGTTTAGTTTTAGGAAAACAAGGGATTTGGGGAAGTTTTATGAATGAAGGGATATGAAGGGGTTTGAGAGTGTATAAATTCTTGGGAAAATTTTTGGGGGTAGGGATAGATGTTAGGGAGTGTATGGAGGTGAAAATTTGGGAAATGAGTGAGGGGAATATGTATAGAAATGAAAAACAAAGTCCTAGCCTAGGAAAGTGTAGTGTAGGCTAGGGTTTGTAGGGAAATGAAGGAAATGACAGAAATGGTTGAGGGGAAGTATCAAGGAAGGTGTATGGAATGTGAGGGAGGGTGTTTTAATATTAATTTTATGGTTTTTTACAACAAATGAATAAAAAAACTATGAGACCAAAAGTGCAACAAACCCTAGGAGAGGGTGATTTTTTGAGCTTTCAAGAATGAAATGAAGCAAAAGAAAGGTAGATGATGGAAAAATGAATCCCACTTACTTTTTTTTGATGAGCGGGAACCTGTGGTTGATGAAGAAACCCTTGGAAAAGGAATATTTTTCTCCCTTGAGAAAAGCGCAACACTTTGGAGAAAAGCGCAGCGCAACGAGGGTTTTTGGCAAGAAATTACTTTTTTAGAGGGTGGAAATGCTTCTTGCTGATGGAGTGATGTATTATGAGAGATAAATTATCAAATGATGTGATTTTTTTGTCTTTAAATAGGTTGGAGGTTGATTTTTCCCTTTGGTGGTGATGTGACACCACCTTGTCTTTTTGTAAAAAGACTTATTTAGCTACTGTACCGCAGATTTGAACTTTAATATGCATATTTACATCTTTATAGAGAATGAAATGTACTTTTGAAATATTTTTTTAGCACTTTCCCTATTTACTACTCCCATAATGATGACCTAGGTGATTTCATGACTCTTTTTATGACCCTTTGATGACTTGACCTAATAGTGACACCTAATGGATTAATAAACTGATGATTTGGACCTTTGAACCTTGCACTATGAATGAACATGAGATGATAACTGAAATATCTATCAAGACACATGATTGATGACTCATCACAATGAGTGATGGCATGACCAAGATGACAATTTTAACCATAGGATGATGGGAGCAGTAACATACCTAGGCATACTAACCAATGATCAAATTTTTATTTGAAACCTATTTAAAATTATAAAAATTTGCACTAGGACCCTATCACCAACTTGAAAGAGTTAAATTTGATCACTGGTGACTGACATGACTGACGAACAATAATAGAGTGACTAGAAGCAATTTGACAAATATCACAATATACCTCAATTTGTATTCTTCTAACATCTTGATCAAAATAGTCTAGGAACTTATATGTATCTTTTGTATGCCCTTACATATAACAATTGGTACACAATAGATGATTATTTTGAAGTGATAATTGCATCATAGAGTTTTATAGTTGTTCTAATTTGTCTTCAATCGTATTTTCGGTTGGTGTGATGATCGATTGGAATTTATTGTCTTGTTCGAGTCGCTGTGCTAATTTAAAGGCTTCTTCACATGTTTTGACATCATGCATTCAGAGCAGTCTGCAAATTTTCTGAGGTAAGTCAACCAAATACCATTCTACTAGAATATTTTCATAGATGGTATATAAGATCTGGCTTAGTAAGTCTTTGAATCATTTATCATACTATCGTACAAGTTCATTTGGTCTCTGCTTGATTTCCTTTAGTTTTTGCGTTGCAAAATGCTTAATGTCTTGTGTTTTCAAGAATGTGAGGAAGATGGTCTTGATATCATATTTTGTTTTGTTTTGTTTTCCTATTAAGTTCATGAACCATGTTAGAGCTCATTTCCTTAAGGCTGAAATGAAAAACACCTTTTTCTTATCTTCATCATTGATGTCATTCAAAGTCCAACATTTTCATAGATAAACCAATGTTCTAAGATCTTCTTCACCTTCATAGATGGGTATATGGTTAAGGCCCATCTTTCTCATGTGGGGTAACATAAGATGAAATTGTTCATTTTTGTTAGTTTCCTCGTTATAGCTTGTGTCTTTATTTTCCTTGATATCATTGATGTCTTGATATAGTGAGTTGTCGGTTTGACACAACCTATCTATGTATTCTATGAACCGAATTACTTGCGGTCATGAATCTTCGTCGACCGATTCTGTACTTTTGGTTTCTTCAAAGGACACAAGATGAAACAGGGTGGCACGATCATGAGATTAGTAAGTTGGAGAAGTATTTGCTCTAATTGATTGATATTGGATAGCATTTTCATTTTCTTGATGGTTTCTTTGTTGGTCTTCGGTATGCTAGATTGCAAGTATTTAAGAATAATTTTGCGACTGAATAAATTCTCGAATGTTGGGACTTGATATAGATATAATCGAAGTGTTCCTTATTTCTGGGCCATAGTCATCGATTTCCATAAATTCTACTTTCTATGTAGGGGTTATTAGTAGACCTTCATTTTCTGTTGGTGCAGTTGGTGCTATGCCTCTCAAATATTTTGAGGAGTCCCATGCATCTTCGCTCTCACACTCCTAATTCTTCATTCATTTCCTTTGGTATTATTTTTCTCTGATTTTCTCCCTTGCTATTTTTGTATATCAATCAAATTTTTATATTGTTGATCACTACTTGGTTGGTTATGTTCTTGTTATTGTTTTCTGACATATGGATTCTTTCCTTCCATATTTTTCAGTTACAAGTACTTCTCCAATTTTATGTTTTTTTTTTTTTTCATTTTCCTTATTTATTTCTCATGACCTATTAACCCCCATACCAACCCGACTAGTGTCAGTTCACAGGGGAGTATCCTACGACTATAATTATTTTCTTCATGAATACTCCCATGCTTCTTTTGTATCATTATAGTGAGCGTTGATGATTTTACACCAATTTTTTTGTTCCTTCCTCCAGTTGGTGTTGGATTGTGGCCTTAACGGTGGTCGGTACTCGACAATATGGCCTGCATATTTGTCAAGAATAAATTGATGTAGTAGGGTTGGAATTGTGCAGAAGGAAGCATCATGTAATTCGTTGTAAAATAAATTTTTTATATGTTCAACAAAAGTTCGACCTTCCTAGGGTTTGTTCTTTGCAGTAATATTCCATAATCGACTCAAGCCACTCATGTAGGTTCATTCGATCACTGTTAAAAAATTTCAGTAATAGTTGGACGTCAATTTCATTTTGAGGTTTTTTCATGGGTGACACTGTCGAAGAACTTTTTGATCTCTACTGGAGCACCTTCTATAAAACGCTCATGTGGTTACGTGAAAAATTTAGCTCTAGATTCTGCAATTGACAGCTGATTCCTTCCTGCATAGTTGTTCAAATAAATATTAATCTTTTCTTCCCACCATAACTATATCTCATCTAATGTTAAATTTTATACTTGCATAATATATGACTCGATTTTTGACAGCCAAAAACGAACCCAGTGTTGTAATCTAGTGAAAATCATACATTGTTACCAATAGACAAACTTCGAGCAATTACACACTAAGAATTTAAAGGTACGATAAATATAATAGTGGAGAGATATCCAAGACACAAAAATATATTCTTTATTTTGTATCGAATCAACCCATTACATTCATATAGAAACATATATATATATATATATATATATATATATATATATATATATATATATATATATATATATACCGATGGGACAATTATGCAGGTCTAACTAACCGACTTATCATGGTGCTTACTCTATCATTATTTAACCTTACATAACATTACAGACTACCGAATTTAATAGGGCTAGTCGGCTAGGTCAACTAGCCATTTTCCATCAGACTAGTCGGTTAAACTGATTAGCTCCTCCAACAATAAACTTTAATGGTTATTGAAAAATTATCTATTGATGTTGGTAAAATAAAAACTACATGCAAGGATTAAGAAAAACTTTTAAAGATCCATGATGATAAGGAGGGAAAAGCTCAAGGAGGAGATTATCATCTTGAGGACTCAATTGGCAGAATCATAAAGAGTTGAAGAAGGAATAAGAAAACAATACAAAGAAAAGGAATATAAACGTGAGAAATTAGAAGCTGAAGCGATCTCCATGAGGAAATTGCTGAGGATGGAGAATAACACGATAACCTTGGACATTTTTCTTGAAATCCAAGCATCACCATTGGAGAGATCTAGTGTTGGTTTTCAAAAGGGAGAGTTTGACTCGCATGCAGGAAAGAACAACATTGTAGATCCAAAATAATTCTAGCAATAAATAACAACAAGAAGAGTGGAAGTAACTAGGGTGATAAGCATCAAATCCAACAACAGTAGAGAGGAAGACCTCAAGGACCACCTACATTCAGAATATATTTTGCTCCAAGAGAGGATTATGACATATCTATCAAATTTCAAAGGAATAAAATCCCCTTCTTTTATTTGATGCACGAGGTAGAGTGTTACATATGTCACAAGTTTTTTCATGTTGGAAAAAATTATAGGATAAATGTACAAATATATTCAACAAAGCTTGTAGAAATATGAGCATTTGAGGAGATTGGCTATCAAGTATAATTGTGATTTTAATGGTTATTTTTACTCAGGAAACCTATTTGTACAGAAGAATATTGACTGCAGATCTAGACCTTTGAGGAGATGCACATTTCATGCAAGGCATATATATAGCATGAGAAGTAGGATATTTGATCCTCTTACTTCATATATTTGCCATGTGGAGTGTTACACATGTCATAACATTAACAATATGGCAAGAGGCTACATGCTTCCAAGTTCTTCAAGGAAAATACATCAGAAGTAACAAAAAATTCAGAGAGGAGCTAGAAGAATTAAAAGAAGCATCACGAGACCGTGTGGGGAAATAAGGAGCAATAATCCATGAAGTAGTGAGATCAACTCCTTATGTAGTCCATGGTTACCTCATGTATATTCACAATATCCTAAAAAATTTATGAGAGGTGCATAGCCTCAAGGGAGGCAGTTTGGAAACATGATTAGTTGGTCGATATGAGTAGAATCAACATGGTATTTGTTCAGTTGTAGCAACAACATCTAGATGAGTTCATGAGCCTCATGCACATTTAGGCTCACAAGATCAGCCTGCCTATTGGAGGTATATTGAGCTCAGGGGGATCTATTCATGGTGTGAGTTTTGCATGACATTTTATTCATTGCTTTCACTCAGTTATTTGTAGCAACTACTTATATGTTTCCATGAGTGAAATGGTGCATTTTAATCCCTACATATGTATTTTTTGTCACTGAAAATTGGTTGAAAATCATATGTACCAGCCATGAATATATGGATATCATTGATTCAACCATGAACACAGGAGCTTGATTGATGTAACAACTATGTAGAGCACTCTTGTGTTCATTTAAGAAACCATGTAACTTTCATGTATATTCATGTTCATTCAGATTGGTGGAGTAACACTTGTAGCAACCATGTATCTTATTACATATCATTATTGATTGAGGAGTTGGTGGAGGTCATGTACTTCAACCACATGTATGTACTTGTTATTGTTGGAATGATGGCTATGTAGTCTTGTTTATGGCATGCATTATAGTGAGTTTATTTATTTAGCCTTGTACGCACTCATGTGTGCAAGGTGAACTTTGCAATCTCTCATGTATTGGTGTATTGGTTGAGTGGTTCATAACTCAGAGAGAGTTAGGAGTTTTGGTAATTCATTGGAGAGAGTCATGGGAATGATGTGAAAAACATGCATGTCACATAGTACATCATTAATTTCATCCATGTACTCTCATATGAATCCGTGTAATATGTTGGTTAATCATTTGGTTGTTGGCAGATATGTTCTAGAGTCAAGAGAGAGAGAGTCATGGGTCTTGTCAAGCATGTGTTGATGTGAGTTATGCTTGAGTTTTGAGAGCTGTTACAATCATGTTTGGGCTTATTGGTGTCATGTATTTTAGCCATGTATGAGATTTTTGGAGTCATTATGAAACCATGTAATACCATGTATTTATTGGTAATTGGTTGAGTCATGTGGGTAATTATCATGCATGAGAGCAGAGTCATGTGTTGACTATTTGGAGGAATTTTAAAACCATGTATTATCACTATTGTAGCCATGTAATAAGCCTATGAAGCCTTGTAATTTCACTACATATCATTGGATCATAGTCCTTGGTCCATGTAGAGTAGCCACTTTTATGTGAAAAGGAGGAATTGGCAACAAAAAATATCATGTACATCAACTTGGAGGGATGGTAGCAACCCCGTTACATGTTCAGGGGGAGCATGTTAAACTTGTGGTCAACATGGTGTTAAGTATTTTAATGGGAGTACTTATCTCATCCCCTCACATATGTTGACATTGTTCTTCAATGTTGGTATTTCCATTTTCCATTGATGTCAATGAGGGAGATAATTTAGAGTATTTGGAGGTCAAACTCAGAGTTTGGAGATCAGGTTGAGGTTGGCATCAATGCCAAAGGGGGAGAATTTTGTAATTGATGTCAACATTTATTTATTACTATCTATTATCATTGATGTAAACCTCATGCAGGTGTCCCTCATTATCTGTGTTGAGTTATCATTGGTTTGATGTAGAGTATTCAGATGCATAGGTGATGATCCATGCAGAGGTGTTGATCCATGCTGAGGTTGTTGAGGTGTTTTTGGTGAATTTTCAAGGCCTGGAAAAGTCCTACAAATTATTAAGGAGACATGCAAAGGAAGAGATTCAAGTATGAGCAGAAGATTTATGGTTTTGCCTAGGTTTGGACATAATTGCTAGGAAGACACTGAGTCATAGTGGCTGTAGGATTTTAGGAATTGGGATGCAAATGGTAAGTGTTAAAATATATTCATTGGGATCTAGTAGTCATCCCAACGGTTGTGATTGTACATGAATTTACTCCGGATTATGCGCGCACCTAAAATGTTTTTATTGGTTTTTCTGATGATTTTGTTTGGGATTTTTGATAAAAAGGTACAAAAAAGGTTAACCATCATCTAGAAGGTGATTTAAGTAAAAATGAGGAAGCTTAGTGATGGATATTAATTTCACCTTCCATCAATTACAAAATCTCAGAGTGTGAAGAAGAAATGGTTGGATTTGGAGAGAGTGTATGCTATAAGAGTGAAAATTTAGAGAGCATCTCAAAGCTTATTCTTGATACATATTTTAGAGGATCGTGGAGATAAAATAGAACTACATGGCTAATCTATTTTTGTTGCATATTGTGGCTCCAAGTTGTTGCTAATATGGAAAGAAGAGACATTTCTGCAACTGCCATAGTTTCAGATCATAGTTTATAGTACTGATGCATTTGTGTTGTAGGGGTCTTATTAGAAAGTTCTTTGTTGTAGCTTCAGTATATTGAATTTTGTATGGCTACATAATTTTTTATTATGGCTGAATGTGTAGATAAGTTTTCCATTATGTGCTGCTACAAGGTTTGATATGTTGAGAAAATTTTGGTTGAGATTGTGTAGCAGATGCATACAGATTGACGATTGTTTGTAGGAGTTTGATTCAGTTGTGAAAATTGTATTCCTTTGATGAGATGATGTATTGTTTGAGGATGTGCTGCAAAAATTGTGTTGGAGAGATTGTATTCAATGTTTGATGTATGAGCGGATGGATTGATTGTGATTCAGTGTGTTGTAGAGCTTTTATATGTAGATTGTGAATTGTATTGTAGGTGTCTGATTCAATTTTTAAAGAGTTTATTGTATGATGGGACATAGTGTGAAAATATATGAAATTAGGTCCATGAGATATGCTAAAGGTTGGGGATTTTAGTGATAAAGTGATGGCTTTCATATTCAGGGTGTAGTGACATCCTTAAGGTGGTGGCCTAAGAACATGGGAGTGGTGGCTGGGCGAGACTTATTGGGATTAGTGGCTTCCGACAAGTGGTGGCCTACAAATTCAAGGGAGTGGTGGCCTGAAAATTTATTTATGGTTTTTTTCTAGAGCAAGTAGCATCTCACATGATTAACAAGTTGGGGCTTGCACACTAGTGGTGGCTAGTGAATAAGATGTAAAATCATTTTAACATAATAGATGAGAGGATGAAGAAGACTATTTGATGACTGTGGTTCATTAGAGAAGTTTTGAGGTCTAAAATGGTCCTCCTAGGGAATATTATAAAATAATAGTGGAAATAATAAAATAACATTAGATTACCTCATCAATTTTTGGAGGGAAAAAAATAAAAAACTACTTTTTCAACTCATATTTTCAACCTATCTCCCTATGATTTTACAAAAATTTCGAGCGGTAGCACTCATTTGATGCAAAATTTAATTTTTCATCAAAGGATTACCCATGTTGCGTACTTTCGATGGACCCTACTACATGGAAAATGTGAAATACATGAAAAAACATGTCTAATACCCCTAGGTTCATGTGAATTTTATTTTAGTAGCTGAACTGTTTCTAGAATGGCTAGAATGCCATATTCGATCTTATGAAAAAATTATGTTGATGCATGTAATAATTTTAAATGATATTGAATAAAACAATTTAGAATTGACTTCGAAAAGAATCTATTATTAAGGAGATCATTATTCCAATCCAAAATCCCAAGTGGAGGGATAGGATGGATAATAATTTTTTTTTTCCCAAACTACTCCTAAAAATCCCTAGGAGCAAACATATGTGATAAATCAGATTGGAGAGAAAGAAATCATATTGGAGAGAAAGCTATAATGTATCACCTAGTGTGGGGGAAAAAACACTATGAATGGGTGCATAAATAATTGCAGAGGAAAAATCAGGCTTTAAATGAAAAATAAAACTATAATTTTATTACAAAAGCCTAGGCTACGGGATTGGCAGAACCCAAAAACACGGGACACCGTTATTGAAATTATGCTTGGGAAAGTATGGCATAAATATGCCTCTACCAGTAAGACAAGAGGTTTTTGTTACTGGAAGTAATTAGATCTCTGCACGGGGGAGAACCATAGGAGAAGGTTCACGGTTGGGAGGCAAATTATTCTTTCCAAGCAATTCGATTCTATGATTCCAAAATTACTAGTTGGTGAAAAATCCTGATATGGTAGCCTCTAAACTGTTAACTGTTATCATATTCTATGCTGATAATTCCTGTTGAATATTGTGCATGCGGTTATCATCATAAGTTATGTGGTAGAAGTATTCTTTATTTACGAGCACCAATTAGGTGCGAAAGATTTCATACTGTAATTCTGATTAGGAAGCTATGTAATTCATTGTTAAATTTATATTCTTACATAAATTATGGAAGATTAAGTTACAACTAGGGTCGGAGTCATGGAATTGAAGCATTTATTATTAAAAATTACCTCATGACTTTATGCATGCGACAGTGGCATTGTATAAATATAGCAAACACAATGATGTCTTATGTTTGGGCAGCAATTCAGATTGTGTTTTTAGATATCTATTGAAAAAGGAATAAAAAGTGATTTAATTAGATGAGACAAGTATGGATGAACACTTGGAATAAATATTTTTTTGATAACTTATCAGTTGAGTGTACATGGATTTTCCATTTCTTCCTAATGCATAAGAATTTAGAACTTAAATCCTATAGTATGTGAAATTCATTTCTTTGCATTAAGGCAGTCGTTGCACATAGTGTTAAGGAGAGAATGAGAAAGACAAAGAATCTGCCTCGTGGAAATCAATATTTGAGTAATCTAGTCTTAAGGGGGCGAACAAATAGGGCCAGTTGCTTTGGTGTGAAATGGAGAAATGAAAAGACTCTAGGTATATGTTAACACTAAATAAATTGAGACATGTGAAAGGTACATCCATATAAGATAATAAACAAATCCAAGCATATGGAGGTCTCAATTAACATTGAGAAATGAAATAAGAAGTGGCGTGAAATAGTTCTCCCGAACCGAAAGTTCCTAAAACTCAAAATTAGGAATCAAGGAGGAAAATAGATACAGAGCAACCTTAGACCGAAATTCAATTAAACCATAAGTAGCAAGAGTAGGTAAAAAAACATAATTGTCTATTATGAGATATTAAATACATAGCAATATAAAATATAACTCAAAATGGAATTGTATTAACCAAATTAGTTAAATTTGATACCGAAAGTATATCAAAGACAACAGAGGAAAAACAACACTATAATCTACCAAGTTGCAAAAAACTATAAATATGAGCAATTATTATTAACTCAAACTGTAGGAATGATACAAAGTAACTCCTCATACATGCCTATATATATTCAATGTCATATCTATAACTATGCAGTTGTATAAGATGAAGAAGACCAACCATTAACTCGAAATTATATTACAAAAGATGGCAAGTTTATAAGAATTAAAATAAAATTAGAAGTTTGAACAAATACACCCATATCAGAAGAGATCCTGTAAAATTTTGGAAGGCCTAAAAACCTTTTAATAAACTCATTAAGGTGTCCTTATACATACAGAGTCCAACAAAACGTCTGGACTATAACATTCGGTATCAATAGGAAATTAAAAACGAAAAATCCTCAATCATAGAGGAAGAAACTCGACTATGAGGTTCCAGTCATAAATCCATAGGCGAGTATAATAGAGTGGAAAAAAACCAAATTCATCGGCTAGAGGAAAAATCCTTGATAACCAACTTGGAAACGAAATTCTGGGTTAGCCAGTCAAAAGTCGTGAGAGGTAGATGCGTGAGAAAAAAATAATACACCTAGGGGCATACTTGAAACAAGATAACAAAAAGAAAAAAAGGGAAGTTAATAAACACCTGGAGAAGATCCAAAAACTTATAAACAATGATAAATGCATAAAGGGTAACAAATAAATGGGATTGATACCTGTAGTGCACCAGTAGGGGTGGTTAAAATCTTTACTTGACGAACCTGTATAGTCAACGAAAGGCGAAGACAAGAATTGGGGTTTTAGTAATAGGTAAAACCCTGAGAAAACAATAGAGGAAGAGACAAATATTAAAATAAATAAAAAAATTACCCAAATCGGCAGCCCTTAAAGCGATAGCACTAATCGGCCCCATGGAGAAGCACGACCCCTATTAAGAGAGAAAAGGGAAATTAAACTAGCTTGGAAGAAAAAAAAGGAGAACTACATCAGAACGAATATATAAAATTGCAAGGGTAACTATAAATTGAATGGTTGACAATATACGTGTGACCGACTTGCTTAAATTTGGGCTAAAATCCTAATGAAAATTAGTGGGGAGAGAAGTGGTAGACCTAAAATGACATAATAGGCAATGAAAGGGTGATAAAGAAGACAAATAGCCAGACACTAGCGGGCATGTGTCAGTTTTAAATTTGAAACCAAAAATTTGAAATAAGGGGTTAGTAATTTAACCAGAAGGGTAAACTAAAATTCCTAAGTGATCTGTTCAGGTGATGACTCCCTCGCACAATAGTCTGGGGTGCAATTGAAAACAACACTAAAAAATGGGTTAACATCAAATGAGGGGAATTATAGAAGAAAAAAGAAAGTGACAATAAAATACATAAAAAACTTACACTGAATAAATTGAACAGAGAGAAGTAGTGCTCAAGCGATAAATTATCCGAATGTTGGGCATAGCTCCAATGGCCCCTAACCCCATGATCTGGTGGATTGAGAAAGTGCTTAAAATTCAAAGTGCTCAGATTGGCTCAAAACTAGTGAAAAGCATAGATCTTGTCACCCTGAATCCAATGAAACTTGTTTCACTCAAATCTGACATCCGATTCTCCCAATATTGCGTTTGGTCCGAATTGGGAAACAACTAAAATAATTGAAAATTGAGTTTGTAGGGATTCCCAGTAAGCAGTTTGTAGGCTGACTGGGAAATGACTGGGAATTTGACTAGTTTGACTGTGGACCAGTCATTGATTGATATTTGGCATCATTTGATTGGTTATGGCAAGGTGAATTTCTATTGGTTGTTGTAATTTTGTGGTGTCCCAATGAGGGAGAGCCACGTGGGCCAATCAGTGGCTACCACGTGGCCTCCTCATGGAAAATTAAAATTTTGTTATGGAGGCCGAGCAACCCAAAGGAACTGAACATCACTCCTCATACCTGCCAAACCAGACCTCCACCATCTCTGCTACGTTTGTACTTAACCCCTATAGTCTAAATTTTCTATTTAAAATTTGTTTTCGACATGTTTGGAGGTGGGGAACGGGGTTAGCGCTGGACCCTGATGCAACAACTATGGTCAGGGGTTAACCCCGACCCCAAAACCTTACTAAATGAATTATAATCCAAAGTCACAAACATATACACCACATATCAAGTCAGCAATGGAAATTAATGTGGCCCCAAATATATTACATGTTATATCTCATCTTAACCAAAGTTTCAATCCATTCATATCAATAGTGGTATATGTTACACCCCAACCTTATTTTATGAGTGACATTCCAAAGTTCAAACACCATATATCCAACATGCAGGCAGGTTAATGTTTAATGCCATGAAACTATATGTTAAAAAACTTATGCCAAAGTTCGGGAGCAGTTAAGGTTCGAGACTTTGATGGTCAGGATTGAACTGTACACATGCCACGGTCTACTATCAGCTTATGCGAAGGTTAAGGTTTGGAGTGCCAACAGTTATGGTTTGGGAACACCAGTGGTTAGGGTTATATACCACACATATGCGCGGTCTCCAAAATTTGTTGCCATAGTTAAGCCATTGGGCGAGGAGCATAATTTTCCTTGAGCAGGGTTCCCGCTAACCCCAACTACAACAGAATTCAACCACAGTCAATTCAAACTCGGAGTCACCACCAGTGAGAAATCGTACAAAAAACTGCATCCGACGATCCATCAATGGCCACTTGACGTACTTTTAGGTGGATAAAGGCCGACCATGCGCGATTAACAGTTTGAAAAATTACACCTAGTGCGACGAGAGTCTCCCTGACTCAAGGCAAATTTGTCGCTCCACGTGGCCGCAAAAGGCGAAAATTGTAGAATAGATTATAGGGAAGTGAGAATTGTAGGACAATTGGTAGAAATCTTCATTGGAGCATTACTCAGTAAATTTTGACCTTTTTGAGTGTAGAAAGAGCCCAACTAGGGGTTTTTGACTGTTCTAGATCCATTGGAGACATTGTTTTAACTTTTTGAGCATTGTAAATTTATGTAAGCAGATATTTTTGAGCATAATGAAAGAGGCCCAACATGGGAAGATGGACTAGGAGATGTAGCCCAGGAGGGGTGAAATCCATCATTTTCTGTCTTGTGTGTACTGTTATGGTATTGATGTATTCTTTATTTTCTGCAAAACTGAGTTTTAAAGCATGTTAATGTGTTAATTAAATTGGGATAAGTGTTTAAAAACCCTAATAATTTCACTTATAAGTTTCACCCTAACTCTCAAGCTTTCATATACAGATCAAATTGGTATCATAGATTTGGTTCTTTGTTGATTTGAGGGTTTAATTTTATTGCAAGTGTTTTTGATGCTTACACAGTTGAATCTCAAAAGAGGAGAAGGAAAGCTTGTGGCTGCAAGTCCTCAAGTTAGGTAAAGGACAAGGAGAGCACAATTCCCACAATCTCCACCACAAATTTCACCTCAAGTTGCACCTGAAGCTTCAAAAATCATGACACATGAAGGAGAGCCCGAAAATATGTCATCGAATGAAAAGGATTTTAGAAAAGCATTATTTGACATGATACAAATGGTGAAAGTTCTCTATAAAGAGAGAAACACAAGGTTGCAAGGTGAAAGCTCTAATACTCCAAAGGGAGATAAGCCTTCAAGAGGAGATGGAGGACATTGGGACAAGCCTCAAAATGGGAATGGAGGGAATGGTGACAAACCATCTTTGACTCCACCATTATCTTCACCTCCATCCTCACCACCATCTTCACCAACATCTTCACCACCATCATCTTCTACATCAACCCCTTCACAAACATCTCCACATTATCCAAAGGGACATGGTAAAACTCCATTTTTGAAACTTGATATAAAATTTGAAATTCCTATGTGTAATGGAGACGTAAATGCTAAGAGATTAGATTTGGGTTCGTCAACTTGAAGTGTATTGCAGGATACAAAGGATCAAGGATGATGAGACCAAAATTTAGCTTGCTTCATTAAGGTTGGAAAGTGCAACACTTATTTGGTGGGAAGCCAAAACTCAAGAGGACATGAAGAAACATGGTAAGGTTTTATCTTCTTGGAATTATTTGTTGCTGCATTAAGAAGCCAATTTTATCCATTAGCATACATGAAAAAAACTATAATGGATTGGAAAAACTTTAGGCGAGGAAAGGGTAAAAGTGTGCAAAAATATACTCAAGAGGTTAGAAGGAGAAAATTTATATTGGGTGTAGATTTGTCATCTCAAGATACCTTGCTCAAATACATTGGAGGTTTGCATAGCTATTTGAGACACACTATTCTCATGTTTAACCCTACAATTTTAGATGAAGTTTGTGTACAAGCCACACATCTAGAAGCAAGAGGAAAACATGTTTATGATGAAACAAGTGAGAACACCTTTGAGTCTAGAGAAAAAGGAAAGGGTAAGTTCAAAGGAAAGGGAAAGAAGCTTCCATCAATATCGAGAAAAAAAACTTACATGCAAACACTGTTCCAAGGATGGCCATAATGAATATAATTGTTGGAAACTTCATCTAGATATGAGGACCAAAAATTTTAAGAACAAAGAGAAGGAGAAGGAAACTGAAACTACACAACATGATTTAGGCTTTGATCTTAGAGTTGAAACAAATATCACAACCATGGGTTTGAAAGGTAAGGACATAGAAAGTACCAGTTCTTCAAGTTGTCTCAATGATACTCAATATGAAAAAACAAGAATAGAGATTTTCCATATTAGAGTTATTTCCAAGCATACCAAGATAGACACATTGTTTGATAGTGATTCACAAGAAAATCTTATCTCTGGATAAATTGTCAAGAAGTTGAATTTAGAGACTATTCCTCATCCTAAATCTTATCCTTTAGGTCGGGTATGTGAGAATGAAAAATTGCAGGTGACAAGGAAGTGCATACTTAGGTTTGCAATCACTGCAAACTTTCTTTATGAAGTTGAACTTGATGTAGTTTGACTTGATATATGTGGTATAGGTTTGGGAAGCCCATATATTTATTATATGAGAGCCATCTTTCATCGCCATGATAATAAGTATCACTTGTTCAAGAATGGGATTGAGTACATTGTCAGAGCACATAGTAAGAAAATGATTTTGCCTCTAACGAATGCTGGAAAAATGAAGATAATTGTTAATGTTAGTCAGAATTTTTCATTGTAAATGTTCAAGCATAAAGATGTTGAGAATGAAGCCTTTCAAGGATATGATTCAAATTTGAAATATGATTTCATTGAGGTTGGTAATGAATGTGATAAGATGTTTCAAGAGTCTATCATGTTTCCTCCTAAAAGAAGTAAACAACATGAAGTGAATTTGTAGTAGGATGCATCGTTGTTGAACATTGGTGTGAACAAGATGCGAGTGTTAAATAATGCAGGGGTCAAAGAGAAAATGAAAAAATAAATTTGAAAAATAGGACATTGCTTCCAAAACTTCTTATTGTGGGTTTCATAATGCGTTGGCCTTGAAAAGGGACGGTGCATGGCAATGGCAATCAAATTTTGTCAAGAGTCGAGCCAAGTGCAAGGCTAGACATGGTAAGCATCATCATGATGGCAATTTTCAAGGTGAGAAGAATTTGAGATTTTTTAAGTTTCCTTTGATTGAAGGCCGAGGAGGGAATTTTCTTATTCATTGTAAGGAAATTTTCAGTTATGCATATTCTAGGAAATTGCAGCAAGATGTCATCTATGACAGCAAGACAAAGACTCCAAAATCAAGGAAAATGATGTGTTTTCATGAAAATATCAAAGTGAAAAATTCAAGAAAATTTCAGTGGATTGAGACTGGAAAGGTGAGGGAGATGTACCCTTATATATTTGTTGATTGATAAAGAGATTTTGGAGGTCCAAAAGATTCAAGTGGGGAGGAATGACCCGGTGGATCAACAAGTGCACGGATTGACTCAAAACCAATGCAAAAGTGTAGATATCATCGCCCTAAATCCAATGCAACTCGTTTCACTCAAATCCTACATCGGATGCTCCCTATATCGCGTTCTGTCTGAATTGGGAAACGACTAAAAAAAATGAAAATTGAGTTTGTAGGGATGCCCAGTTAGCAATCCATACACTGACTAGGCTATGACTAGGCATTTGACTAGTTTAACCGTGGAAAAATTGTTGATTTAAATTTGGCATCATTTGATTGGTTGTGCCATGGTGAATTTTTATTGATTTATGTAATTGTGTGGTGGCCCAATGAGGGAGAGACATGTGGGATAGTCAGTGGCTGCCACATGGCCTCCTCATGGAAACTTAAAAATTTATTATGGAGGCCAAGCAACCCATGGGAATCGAACACTTGATGTCATGCCTACCAAACAAGACCTCCACCATCTCCACTACGTTGGTTCTTAACCCCCATAGTCTAAAGTTTATATTTAAACTTTGTTTTCAACATGTTTGGAGGTGGGGACCGAGGTTAACCCTGGACCCTAGTCCATCAACGAGGTTCAGGGGTTAACCCCAACCCAAAAACCTTACTATAATCCAATTTCACAAACATATACGCCATATATCAAGACACTGATGGAAATTAATTTGGCCTCAAATATATTACATGTTATATCACATCTTAAGCAAAATTTCAAACCATTCATATCGGTGGTGATATATATTACACCCCAACCTTCTTGTATGAGTGATATTCCACATTTCAAACACCATATATCCAACATACTAGCGGGTTAATGGTTAATGCTATGAAACTGTATGTTAAAAACCTTATGCCAAAGTTCGGGAGTGGTTAAGGTTCGGGACTCCGACGGTTAGGACTAAACTGTACACATGCGACAATATATTACTGGTTTATGCAGAGGTTAAGGTTTGGAGCACCAATAATTATGGTTTTGGAACGATGAAGGTGAGGGTGATATACCACACATATGCAAGGTCTCCAACATTTGTTGACACAATTAAGCTGTCGGGTGGGGAGCAGAACCTGCCTTATGCAGGGTTCGCTCTAACCCAAAAATACAATAGAATTCAACCACGATGAATTCAAACCTGGAGTCACCACCAGCGGGAAAAAATACAAAAAACCTCCATATACGATGGTGCATTAATGACCACTTGGCGCATTTTTAGGTGAATAAATGACGACTGGGCGTGATTAACTGTTCGAAAAGTTGCACCCAGTGCGGCGGGAATCTCACTGCCATGGGGAGAATTTGTCACTCCATGTGGCTGCAAAAGGCAGAAATTGTAGAACAGATTATAGGTATGTGTGAATTGTAGGACAATGTTAGGGCCCTATATTACTAGTGTAGTCCCTTATTTTTGTTAGTGTAGCCCCTTTATTAGTAGGTTGGCTAGGATTATATTGTGACCCCATGGACTCCTATATATAGAAAAGAGGTTTTGTCATTTGTGTCATCTAAGAATTGTTTATTTATGTAATGTAAAGGAGGTTACCCCCTCGAAGTGGCTGATTTATAAGACGTTTATCTCTCTTTTCTTCTATTTTTGGAGCTGGTTTTAGCATAATAAAAGAGGCCCAACATTGGAAGCTGGACTAGGAGATGTATCCCAGGAGGGGAGAACTCCTTGATCATTTTCTGTCTTCTGTGCACTGTTATGGTATTGTTGTATTATTTATTTTATGAAAAAATAAGTTTTAAATCATGTTAATGTGTTAATGAAATTGAAATAAGTGTTTAAAAACCTTAATCATTTCACTTCCAAATTTCACCAGAACTCTCAAGCTTTAATATACATATCACCTCATATGGGCTCGGTAGAACTATAATAATTCTCCAAGGGAAGCTGAGGCATACAAATATCGTGTAAATAAACATAACTCGTAAGTGCATACGAGAAACCCTCACATTGGTGGAGCTAAATTGGTAAGCTAAATGTGGAGATAACGTGCCATGGGGTTGGCCTTAATGATCGATAGGAAGAAACCCAAAATCCCTAGGTTGGAGGTCACAATATCTCTAGAAGAAACTAAGTATCAAACCCTATAGGTTCATAGGGAGGGAAAGGAGAACTCAGTGGGTGAAACTGTGGTCAAATAGAAAATAAGGTAGGTTCGGAAGGAATATGACAATCACCATCAGATCATGATAGAAGATCTCCACCCTCCATTATAGTCGTATTGACAAGCCACATGATGGTCATGTGCTCGGGGGCGGATTCCTGTAAATAATTGGAGGAAGGTCAGATGTGATAGTACAAGGGTATGGGCTTCCAGAGGTGGGCGACAGTTGGAGAGCAGTGCTGACATAGAAGTGTCCAGAAAATCATATTTCATAAACCATAAGATAACCAAAGTCATAACACTATAATGATAGTAAATATATGACCAATATCCAAAAAACTTGGTGCCATAATAGACCTCTAAGGGGATGGATACCCAAAGGGTTAATAAGCACGTGCACATATTCAATGGAGGAGGCATTATATAGGAAAGGTAAGTGGCACGAGGAGGTCAATGTTTCCAAGTAAGGAAGAATAGTTAGACCTAGGTAGGAAATATAAATTTCCATACCAACTTAGGCTATAATAAGCATAATGAAGTCACACACAAATTAAATACCTTGATGTATAATGATGACAACAATTTGGTCACAAGTTAAATAAGGAAAAAAAATTGGAGTTCAAAGGGTTGTTACAACTTGATTGCAACTCATTTTTCATAACTTTCAAAATTTTCGCGTAGTAGGGTAGATCGAAAGTATGCAACATGGGTAATCCTTGCCTGAAAAATTAAATTCTGCATCTAACAGGTGATCCTGCTCGAAATTTAAGTAAAATCGCAAGGTGATAAGATGAAAATACATGTTGAAGAAGTAGTTTTTTTCATTTTTTTCATTTTTATTATCTTTTTACCTTTTTACTCCAAAAATGGTGAATCATCCCCCATGGTTGACGTCATCATATTGAATCCTATTGGTTCTTTTAAAGTTGATTTTCATTGTACATTATTTTTTTGAGGCCCATTTTTGACCTCAAACTTTTTCTAATGTTTACCCTTCTAGTTTCCACCTTATATCTTGTGTCTCATGTGGATGATTTGTGTGGTTGTGATTTATTGATCACATGTTTCTTATTTCTTATGCATGTTTTTCATATAATTTATATGCTTATGTGTTGATTTGTTAATGCGATTCCAGTTAAATAATGCGATTTAGTTAAATTTTAAGAAAGAGTAAAAATTATTCATATGTCACACTACTAATTCAACCCCCACTCTAAATAGTGCTCAATGTTTCTAACAAATTTGAATTTGATAAAATGAGCACTTACTAAACTTTGAATAAAAATAATGCTCTCTAAGTACCTGTTCATGCTCTTCCTCATATTTGGAATATACCATGACATCATCCAAAAATACAATGATAATCTTATCCAAATAATTCTTAAAAATGTCATTCATAAGGCACATGAACACACTTGGTGAATTAGATAGCCAAAATGGTACCACCATGAACTATTTATGCTCATATTGGCTTTGAAATGATGTCTTCTTCCTTAATCCTTACTTGGCAATACCTTGATCTCAGGTTGATTTTGGAAAACACCTTAGCTCCCCTAATTTGATAAAAAAAATCAACTATTCTTGGAAAAGGGTATTTTTTCTTCAATATTACTTTATTTAGCTTCCTAAAAGAAATACACAACCTTAGTGTACCATCCTTATTTTTAACAAAGAGCATTTGGGCACCCCAAGGTGACGCAATTGGGCATATGTACCATTTCTTTAAGAGTTCTTCTAACTGCATTTGTAATTCTTTAAGTTTCATTGTGGTCATCCTTTATGGTGTTTTGGACATTAGGCAGCTCCAGGTACCAACTCTATAGATAAATAAATATCTCTTTTAGGTGGTAACCCTTTAATTTCAATAAATACATCTTCAAATTCCTTAAGTACTCGGTGGGCTTCAATTATTGGTGCTCGATCCTTCGCTATCTCCTCCATGTGGACTGCATAAATTTGGCACACTTTCCTAAAATTTCTCTTCAATTTCATAAATGATATTTCCCTAATAGGAATTGGCCATCGAATTACTTACACTTTTCTTTGTTCCCTTTCTTCATTAAGGCAAGAAAATGCTTTATCGTAACAATCTAGTACTACATGATGTTTTTCCAACCAATCCATACCAATAGGAAATTATATGATCCCGTTGATGGCGAAAAATGACCTCATCTACATTTGGGAAGGCCGTCCAATCAGAGTCCCAAATCAGAATCTTATTTGTTTGTATAACGTCCCTAACTAGTTCTATTGGGTCGAGTTACCCCCTCTCTCTCCCTGCTAACTTCTAGTATTTCTATTACTTACTAGCACGAAGAGAGATATCAGATCTACTCTCTTACAAAGCTCTTGTAGAAAAGTGACCCTTAAGCTAAATTGATGGCTCAACCAAGCCACACCTAAGGTTTGTACCTGTGTGAGGGGACTTCTAAATTTCAGTAATAAAATCTAAATGCAAATCTACTCTAAGATGCAAGTGACATAAAATGAATCTATCTCGATTAGGAAGATGTAGATCTAGTCCCAACTAAGAGCAAGGTCATTAAATGATTTTGGATTTAACATGTATTGTTTATGATGAATATCTAACTAATGAAATAGTTCTAATAGTTGATATTTTGATTAAAAAACATGCTAAGTTTGAAGACTTAAAAAAATGAATGATTAACCATTAACACTAGGAAATAGTTCACTTAATTCCAATGAAAATTAAATCAAATTAATATAATGAAATTTTGAGTAAATAGTTACTTAGAAATTCGATTTCTACACACGCGCAAAGATAAAATAAAAAACAAATCCATGAGACTAATAAATCAGGAAGCTGATCTATAAGACAATCATTCATATTTAATAGAAATGTATCATATGGAGTAATTTACATAGATATGCAATTACATCAATGAAATTTGCATTATAAATAAAAGTATTCAAATACAAATTGTTGAACCTGGATCCCTTCACTCTATTTCCCAAATGGATATATGAAAATCTCCTCAAAATGATCAACTCTACTAGTACAAGGAATAATTACAAAAGTGCTAGTTTTGCCCCATTAACAGAGATAAAATTATGAAAAGAAAACCCCAAATATCTTTAGATCTGAGTATTCCCCTGCTCCTACAATTAGAAACCCCTTAAAAAAGTTCCTAGATCCTCAAAGTTGTAGAGAGTAGGAACCCCTTCCTCATTCTCCAAAACATTATTTATAATTTACAAAAGGAATCCTAAAATGGAGAGTTGTTGAAGAAGTTTAAAATCCATCTATTTTGGAGTTGCAAATCCTCTTCCTTTGCTTTGCTAGTATGATCCCAGATGCTTTAGTCTCATTATCTCTAACATATATGTTGCAAAATCCAATAAAAAATAAAATAAAATGAATTAATTTTGCACATAAAAGTCAAAGTGCCAAAAATTGGGAAAACAAACTCTCCAACAAAAACAAAATTAAATAAATAAAATAAAACAAATGTGAGCTTCTCATTGATCCTTGTGAAAACTTCTATGGCCCAAGAAGGCTATCTTTGAATGAATTTGAAACAAAGAAAGTTTCATCCAACCAATTTTTTCAAAATAATTTTAGAAATTGTTCTTTTTGGTGCAAATTCAAAGCTCCATTTTTTGCTCATTTTTAGGCATAGTTAATGACCAAATATGGTCATGTAACGACTCCCAAAATATTTTCCATTGTCATAACTTTGTAATGAGCCATCTTGAGCCTCATTTGGCCAAATAAAACTCAATATACATCCCTCCAAAATTAGACTATCAAAACTAATTATATGTTGAAAATTTCGCAATTCTTAAACAATTTTATTAAAAATTTAATTTTAACCATATTCCTAAACCTTATAATAAATTTAAAAACCAAATAATAAAGTAATTTTGAATAATTTAATATTTCATATAAAAATGTGTAAAATTAATAAAATTAAATTACAAAATAAGAATATATATAGAATAAGTAGGAGGGAAAGGAGGAGGGCCGGGTGGATGCCCGAAGGGGTAAGGAGTCGGGGTAATAAATGAGGAGAGGAGGGGAATGGGATTTTTTTTCCAATATTTTATTTTTGTTAAACATGTAAGTTACAACCATTTTTATTTAGGAGGCTTTGGAGGTCTAAAAGTTTTTAAAAATTGAATTTAGTGTTTTCCAAAGCATGGCTCTAGGTGATATATATATATATATATATATATATATATATATATATATATATATATATATATATATATATTTTTTTTTTTTTATTTTTTTTATTTTTTATTTTTTATTTTTATTATGTATATTTTTTAAATATAATTTTAATTAATTTTATTATATATTAGATTTTTATTATATATATATATATATATATATATATATATGAGTTCTTGAACTCATGGGTTTATTTAGATGAGTTAAAATTAATAATTGATTAAAAATAAAAATATTAATTTAATTAAATAATAAAAAATTAATAATATTGATAAATTAATTATTGATTTAATTAATATTGATTAATTAAATTAACTAATTAAAAATTAATATGATTAAATAAATTAATATAATAATAATATTTACGTATTGAAATCAATTAAATTTACAGAAATAAAATTAATATATATTTTGTACATTTTATTGTCTAAACAGTTCATTATTGAAACTTTGAATAAATGTCATTTGCAAACCATAAGTCCAAACACAACAAAATCAGACTCGTTGGGAAGCTCAAGAGAAACCACACTCAATGAAGCAATTAAAAGAAAAATCTAAAAAATAAAAATCTCGCAAAATGCACAAGATTAAAATGTTAGAAGAGAAATGACCAACATTTGCATAGAGTGTCCCCATTATTATTATGAAGATAATAAATTTAAAATGGGGGGTTATTTTTTTACCACAACAGATCCCAATGGTATTATGTTCAAATGTGCAATTGTGCTTAGTCCATTCATATTAATTGAAAATTATTTTACGAGTTTGATTGTTCTTCTTTTAGTGTTCATATTCTTGCACGGTGTTCTTAAAGTTAAATCTTTCAACAAGCTTAAGATCAAAATAATTATGATTAGCTCCAAAATTACTTAAAATGGAAATAAGCTGATTGTTTAACTTACCTTCAACTTCAATGATATGGGCATGATGATCAACCTTCCTATTGTCCAATGCTACATAGATCCTGGGCATGCTTCTATCCATGTCTCCCCTACATAAACTCCTTAAATGCGATGTATTGTCTATAAAAGGTTTTGGAATTAATGTCAATGTTGCAAGATTGTAAAGGCATAAACATGAATAGAGGCTGCACTAAAATTCCCATTTGTGCAAGTGGGTAAAATTAAAGGTTTCATGAGAAAAAGCTATATGAACAGAGGGTTTAAAGGAAAATATATCACAACATGGGATATCACCATTAAGGCATGTTGGATTCTTCACAAAAATCTCAAAGTAAACTTAGGATTACATGGTATGGATTTCGATGGATTGTTTGTCTATGTTTGATTGAGTTAATTACTCATTTTTTTCTACTACAACTCTCCAACCATCCGTGGTATCTGGGAGAAATTTACAACATGGGATATATTTGTTGTAGGTTATGGGGTGTTGAACTTTATGTGGCTAATGTTCCCACTTATCTGAAGGTATTTCTTAATGTGGGCTTTGATTGGAGGTATTGAGACCACTGAGAGCATGCCTTGGTGTATCAACAATTGTTATGACCATAAAGGCTTTTGGAAAAGTTAGCATGCATCTTACATAATTGGCTTGTAAGGTACTTGTACATTCCTTTTGGGGAGTCACATACAAATTTTTTCATTATTTCCCTTGATTTTGTATATAAGAATGATGAGGTATTATCTTTCGAAAGCATAAAAATGCATGGTATCGTGACTGATATGCATGGTGATTGTGTAATTTAGATGCATATGTGGCATAGTATGTTGTTTAAAAAAAGCGTATGTTGTTGTGTATATTAGTGTCAATCTATCAGGTCTTTAAGATATTATTCCCTGATTAGGTAAAGTTGTTGTAGAGAGATAGCCTCAACATATATTAGCACTCGATGATAATGACACTGTGTATCACATTAGGCTTGTCTTGGCAACAAGGTGGATGAGAAGCACACCATTCAAATATTGAAAAAATGAATTTTTTTTTAAGGATATGTGGCTTGGTCCTACATTGCTTATAAATGTTTCCAGTTGAGAAAATTGTGAATGGATTTGTTTGCTATTGGAATTTGCTGAAGACACCCCATTAGACATACCTAATGCATTAAATATAGAAAATGCACAACTTAGTGACACCCTCAACCTCCTTTAGGCGATAATAAGACTAAAAACAACACAAAGTATCTTAGTGTTTGTATGCCATCTCTTTCTGCAATGGTGAAACTTGAATTGTCCCATGTAATCTTGTTACAAACAAGAAAGAAATGTAGAAGTTCCTTGACCCAAATACAAGATTATTGCTAGTAGATTTAAATGAGAAAATGGCTCCATGATATTCAAAACTAAACAAAGCATTGACTAGGCTATTTGATGACTATAATATGGTCAATTTCCTACCACTTGATATCAGAAAATAAAATAGTATGCAATATATTCTATCCCATCTTGATCATTGCAAAGGACATTAAACAAGAAGCCTTAGCTACTCTTATTGTGAACAAGCTTCGTGGTTTTGGTTATGATGTTTTTCTTAAGACATTTGAAACCAAGATTATAATGGAGATAAACAATCAAGAAGATAGGATCAAATTATACAAGTTATGCCAAAGAAGACACACATTCTCTTTTACTGTTAGTCTTCTATTGTCTCTAACAATGAAAACTGGTCTCTTGTTCTACGACATCAGTTAGAAACCTTGATTTATACCAAATTGTTTACATTATGTACTGCAATCAAGAAAGATAGAAAAGTGTTTCAAAGTATCTTATGGAGCACGTTTCACACCTTCTGAAACCAAAATGTATTAACAATGTATTGCAAATGGTACTGAGAAAGGCATTGATGTGTTAGTTCCCACTACTATACATATTAAACATACCCCATGTTGTAAAAATGGAGTAATCAAAGAAACCTCATGTTTCACAAATGGAGTTACATTATTTGGCAGTTACACATCATTTGGTAGTATTATTTTATTATTCCCACTTCAAATGTCGATTCTAATTATGAGTAAAAGACAATGAATTTGATAAGGATTTGAAATGAATGGACCATGTGAAGCTATAAAGACAAACCAATTCACTTCAAATCCCTTCATTAGAATAAAAACAAACAACAAGTTTTCTATACAGATGTATGTTTGGAATGTAGAGCTGCTTGTTGATTGATTTTGTGAGAAACCTAGTTCATAAATTGTTTGTAAAAGAGAGAAATACATAAATACTTGAAGAAGAGAAGCACAAGAAAATCTAACTTGTGATATAGGAGAAAAGAACATAATTATTTTTTAAGGGACAAATAAAGAGTACATAAAAAAGATAAGGAGGAAATGAAAATTTAAAAACCAGGTAAACCAAAAAAGTTAATTTTTTATTTATCAGGTGATTGGTGTCTCCTTTCAGATAGTAGCCTGAAAAAGAATAGGTTATAGCCTATAATAAGAGGGAGTGGGTGCTCCCAAAAAGTTGTAGCTTGTAGAAGAAAAGCAAGGTTGAAGCCTACAAAATTAATGTAAAAAGGGAGTGGGTGCTTTCTTTACATCACAACAACAAAATTCACGGTTTTTCCCTTTATGGGTTTCCAATTATATTTGGTGTCTACATGTGTTGCATGAGTTTCTTGTGTATTTTCATTTAAATTCATTTTTAATCATGAAAAACATATATAAATATGCTAATTGTTAACAAAAAATTTAAAAGGTTGTTAAAATAATTTTAATTTGGTCATTGCTAAAAGACACAATTACTAATTCACCCCCCTTCTTAGTAGTTTCCTAATTTCCAACATTGTCTTCATTTTGTCTCCTTTGTGAGGGAAGTACCTATACATGTGCTCTCCGTCACAACCCCAACACCTAATGGGTTGAAATCATTGTCTCTTACTTAATAAATTAGCTCACTTTAGGTCTATGTTATGGCTTAGTTTGTTGATATTGTCAAGATTTTTTCTTGAAAAGTGAAGGTTTAAACTCCTTCCTTTTCTCCACCTTGGATCTTTTCTTGTCATTCCAATTATTTTGAAAGACATTTTATTTTCTCCATGTTCATAGAGGTACTCTACCTACCTAGATTTATATTTTTGGTCCATTCTAATCTATAATTTATTCAAGTTATGTAAAATATGAGTGTTAGTTTTTTGACGTTCTGTTATTGACCTCTCATTATCAACCTTCTAGTTGAGCACCTCCATTTTGAGGCTTCTCATGGTCTCTATCCTTTGGCCTTTCCATTCCATACCCATTTGAATATTTTTTAGCATTAACCATGCTAATTTTCATACCTATGACTTCTTCTTCATGGATATAGGACCCTTGAACATCTGCCATGATTATGGTCCTCATTTTGGTTCTACCCTATAGGCTGCCTGCAACCTTCTTTTTAAATTTATGAGAAAATTTCTATAATATTCCAAAATGGAAAAGACAGGAATATAGAACATCTATAGCATTCCGAATAAGAAAAACAAGAATATAACACTAAAATATGGAAAATGCCATAAATATGCTGCAACATCAAGTAATTATAACCATGAGCAGAAAAATCTGAGTCATATCATTATAAACAACAGAAAATATAAAGTACATAGTGCTCCAAAGGAGATGCACTCAAGCCAAAAAGAAGTGGCCTAAATACACTAATGATAATTAACACTGGAAATGTTGTGTAGCTACTACTGAGAAGAGGAACCATGTGCAGGAGGCTGCTGGAGTGCTCAAAATGATCTGAGATTTTAACCATAGATTTTACTCAAAAAAACCAGAAAACCCCATAAATGGTTTGGTCAAATTTTAACTTTGGATTTCGGCCCCTTTTAGGTTGCCAACTGCACCCTTGTTGGTTGACTTACACAATCATCCTAGGTAACTGCTGAGATGGGGCTGAATTGGTGATCTAAATGCTATAATAGCACCCTATAACCTCAATACATGAAGGGCTGGTCCCTTCTCTTGATCTCCAAGGTAGAAGCTTGAGATCTAGCTTCTCCTTCCTTTGCTCAAGTTACAGCTGCACACTACACAACTGCTGGAATGAACTATGCTATCAAGAGGGATAAAGCTATAGCCTACTACTAGGTGATGGAATATAGCTCATAGCTGATGGAAATAATCTCTCCAAAGTGAGGTGATGATCCCTCACAGGATTCCAAGTTGAAATACTTGGAACTTCCTTCCTCCACTAGATCTACCTGGTTGGACTGCGCAATTCCAGGAGGAAATGATGTTGCATGGACGTATAAAATGCTGGTCTGATTCCAGATATCACAATGATGCTCCTGGAAAACTGAAATGGAAGCACAAGATGAAAGGATGAACCATCCAATGGTTTCTTAGCTAAAATGCTAAGAACTACCTTCCTCCTGTCAAACCCTAAGACATGAATGCGTAATTCCTGAAGCTGTATATGCAAAAGAGAGGGGCTGAATGTGGCACCAATGTCAAATGCTGAATATCTACTCAAAATAACCTTCCCAAAGTAGGCACTCGAAGTCCCCCATGGGTAAGGGTTGGATTCCCGCTCGGGAACACCCGTGTGCTAAACAACACAATAGACTTAGCTAAATAGCTGAAGCGTGCAAAGAAATGTCAAACGACAATACAATATCAAATTCTAGACTAATTTTCTTTGCTGCCCAAATTTTCCTTATATGGTTGTGAGCCTTCCCTAGCCTTGGCCCACCTCATAACTGCACTGCACATGTGGCCACTAGTCTCCATGAAGACTGCACTGTCTCTCCATGATCTCTGCAATTAATAGCCACTCCCTCCATCATGTGTGCATTTAATGCACCACTTCCTCCATCACTGCATCATTAATGATCTATGATCTTACTTTTATTCCTCCACTATCTCAATCATCTTCCTCATTATCTCTTCATAATCTCCACTCTTCCTTCATTAATGAGCTTCTCCACTACTCCATGATGCTGGTCTACTATCTAGTAACCCAAATTCACACAACAAAAGTGGATTTTATTCATCTATTGGGTTTATGGGTCCCTCCACCCTTTTATTTACTTAATTAATTGAGAAAAGTAAGAACTCTAATATTCCAATCAACTGATGGAAATTTGGGAATATTACAGTCCTCCCCGCCAAAATGTTGCCTGTCCTCAATCAACTGCAAAAGTGAATGCTACAAAAATCCTCCTCCCTTCAAATGTCATCCTCATATGGAGGTCTCCCCATCTTCTCCAATGTGTAATGAATTCCCAGCTCTAAAGATACCTCTCTAGAATTTCTAGAATGGCTTCCAACTGTATAGCTAGATGCCTCTCCTCATCACTGAACCTCCAAGTGGCAACCATCCGATGTTCCAGAGCCTCTTCTCCACATGAGATATATGAAGTGAAGTGGTTCCTCCCCCCAAAGAAAAGTCCCAAATCATGAACTATCTCTCCAACCCATGCTACATAGAGTAGGATGTACCTCTCCGTACTCCCATCATTGGCCTTGTTTTCCCTGCTTGCTCCAAGAATCATCTCAACATTGTGCAAACTAGGAAACAAAGACATATGGGTTGACATGTGAAATTTCGAACCATAATATCTCAATAACAGCCACCGCAGTAAAGCCTCTTGCTGCCATAACACCCCATCATCATTCCAAGTATGGTGGCCATACTCTCCTAACAGAAGCCAAAGCAGTAAGGCCTCATGTTTCCATTCCCCCTCCTCATCATGCAAGGTATGGGAGCAAGTGTTTAAGGGAAAATCACCCTAGAGGTTTGTTGGGCTTAAACCTCCACAGAGAAGGGCATGCTACTTAAGAAGGACTCACACAACCATACATGTTCATGAAAAACTAAATAGAGTAGATCGAGGAAGTTACCCGTAGGTCCTACGGTTGAAGCAGATCCCACGGGGTCCAAACCCCCAGCAACCCTTCTTCCTTCTTAACCTGAAAGACAAGAAGAAACAAGCACGAAGAACTGGTTTTACAGCATATATCTATTCTAAATGTTAGTGAAATCCATATGAAATATCAGATAAACCATAATGAATGCTTAAATAACAATATTCTCATGTATACAAGCAGACACTAACATGTATATTTCGGGAACAAGATGGTACTTCTGTATTATAAATATCATGTACAGAAAAAATGAGTGGAGAGATCACCTGAATCCTTCCACGATCTTCGAGCAGACCTCCGTCCGGATCCCTCCCACCCTTGCCTCGCTAAGATTCCTTCCGAACTGGTGCAAACAAGATGACATATAAAGGAATGAGCATCTCCAAGAAACAAAGGTTTCTTGTAATGAATTGGGAAGTGCAGGAGGCACGGGAATTCAGACTTGGATAGGGAATACCAACAGAGTATAATATCAATAATTCTCTCTCTCCCTTAGGCCATACACATGAGGTGCTTTTATACTCCCTCAAAGTAGTTTCAACAGTTGGAAACAGTTGGCCACGTGCTGGGGTGGTTGAACTACCAGAGTAACCATCAACCCAGCCCAAAAATAGGGAATTTTTATATATTTTTTAATGATTTTAATGGCATACGCGGAAAAGTGCAGTTTGACTCGCGTATACACGCGGAAAAGTCTGGGCATAATCGCGTATGGGGATTTTTACACTGTTTTTTAGTGAATTTGTCCAAGTCTGTAGGAATGGGTGCCCAAAGTCATAAAAGCAATCATGAATCATATGAAGGTGAGAAATGATGCTATAACAGATGCCCCCTAATATATGAGGTCAGAAGGGGTACATGATGGCCGAAATGTATTATGCACATAGAAAGAACTTCGCAAGGACAAGAGAGGACTTCACCAGATTTCAGCCTGCCAAAACCAATGAAAGAAACCAGAGAGTCAACTCATGCTGAGGCGGGCATACCCATGCTCAGTCAAAAATACATCATATGGAAAGTACTGAATAGATCCAACATGTATACAAGTATAGCTGAACTGAAAGTACACAATGAATCATCTGAGCATGGCCCGGAAGTATAAGTCTGAATCAATGTCCAAGTATCACATATAGAAAGCTGATCAAGGATGCTACAACTGGATGTCTGATCAAATAAGTAACTGAATCTCCAAGTACCAAATCATAAGGGGTGGAACAAACGGTACTATCACGCAACTCGGGAGCCAACATATAGGATGCTGCTGTACTGAACTGCAACATATAAGAGTGGAAGGCATCACTGGCAGAAATTGAATGGACTGTCACAAGTGAACCGAGAAATACTGATGCAACCTGAGGTCTTCACCGATTACTATGGCACAATTCTACACAATGGGAATAAATAAGCTGAAGTCGACCATGTGAGAAATCGTTGGATTACCGGTCAATGATGTATACCGTTAACCAACACGAGAAAACCCACCAATAATGAAAATGAGTGTCAAGGTGCCCCAATACATTCTAACAAGTGCGAATAAATGAGTTGAATTTGAACACTTGAAAGAATCTACCAATCAGGAGGCAATGATGAATCCCCACTGTCGATAGCGAAGAGTCTGCCACTGATGACCGAAAACCCTAAGGTACTGACAAAAAGACTCTAGACCTTATTCCCAGAGCAATGAGTCAGAGTCGATGGGAAAATATCTGCTGGAAGGAAGGCATTAAGGCATCCCACATCAGTCCAGCGCGAGTGTAACCCGCAGGCCAAGATTTGGAAGGAATCGGACGAAGTAGAGTGACGGAACCAAAACCGAAGTACGTTTCCGATGTGCACAAGATGAAGCTAGCGCACGGAAGAAACCCTCTGAACCAACCAATAATGAAAGCTGACACAGAGGCGAGAAATCCACCGATAGGGTCAAATGGAAATCCAGGTACTGCACGAATCCCAAGTGTGATAATGTGTGCCGACGTCGAACACAGGGGAAACCACTCAGTCAAAGACCCATGATGATGATCAAATGCTGAGCACGAGGTCACCTATCAATGATGGAAATAGGCCCAAGGTGCGGCTCTAGGCTTGCTCTCAGAGCAATGTGTCGTAGTCGATAAGAGACAAACCCGCCGGCAAGAAGTCAATGGGGACTTTCTCAAACCAGCACGAGCAGAAGATCAAAACATCTGATGTGATAGAACATGATACTGACAAGACCGGGAAGGCCGACTGAATAATGAGTCAAGAGACACCACAGAATGGCCGACTCAGGCTAGACTTCCCTTGAACAAAAGCACGACTCTGTGATGACCATGGCAGTAAAAGTGACACTGTATAAGTCTGTCTTGCAGGAGGCAAAACAAACTCTCCATATGATTGGAAGAGATAACCAACCGGGGGAGAACTGACAAGTGAAACATGGTAAAGGCTGAACCTAGGTCAAAACTAGAACCATCCCAAATGAAGGAAATATATATAAGTATATGTGCTTTGTTCAAGGGCGACAAACTGACTCTGTACTGCCATCAAAACAATGAAGATACATCCCGTTCCCGCTCTTTTTGTTATATTTGATTTTTTTGTCTTTTTCATATAATAAGCCTGAAAAAGAATAAAAGAATGCTATGGTACAATGGATGGAACGAGTATCAAAAATCAGATGCACTAGTTCCTGGGACTGGAACGATCCTATGCTCAATGCAAGGTGGCGGAAACTGGTAAGCGATACTCAGAGGAATGTTCCATCCATGGGTAAAAGGGTGTCAAGTCGCGATAGCTAAGTGCATGCAATGGTTAACTTGTACAAATAGTCAAGGTCAAAATTTGGCTTAAACATCGAGTCCAAATGAAGCCGGCTAAAGGCCAGGATAAACAAGTAGCCAATATGCAATGCAGTAATACAACTCAACAACACCAGGGAGCCTCTAGGGTAATAGCTAGAAAAATGATAGTGAGGAAGAAGAAGAATGAAGCTTCAACACATAAGTCATGGCGGGACTAAAGAGGACTCCCGAGCCTACATAAAACGCAGCATGGGCAACAAGTGATAGCGAGGAACTAACTAGGAAGCCCATGTAAAGGAAGGCTCTATCACCAAGTCATGATTAAATAATCGGCGAGTGAAATGGGTGTAATACTCATGACCTGATGGGATTGACCCTATGGCAAGTGATCAATATGGAGGCTAGTATGCAAGATGCAGCGGAAAGTGATTTCCCTAACCTATATGCCACTGAAGATCATATACCTGCCATGACGAGTCGGTAATCATGGATCAAAAATGGGAAAAAATCTCAAATTCGTCAAAATGTACCTGAAAACATACCAAACTGGGCACTTCTAAGCATCCGGATTATGCAGCTTAAGATAGATCGAAAAAATGAGCATAACAAATTTTTGCGAAAATTTTCAACTTTTTAGGCATAAATAGACAAATTACCTCATATTTGGTTCATTATTGCATTGCTGATTTGGAAAAAAGTGCTCTGGAGCAAAAAACTTCTTTCGTCAAATCAGGAACAACCGACCGTCGAATCGCACCGAATTTGTCAGGTAGGCTCCTCAATCATCCTTGCAAATCATTTTGTCCGTTTAGAAATTAAAATTTAGTGAATTTCACCATTAAAACCCTTGCTAAAAAACTCGGACTTGCGCATACGCGGGTTGGTAAAAGGAAAGTCGAGTATACACGCGACTGTGCAAAGAAAAAGTCGTGTATGCGCAGGCCTGAATCTAAAAATGCGTGGCTAATGCATGATTCATTGAAATTTGACAGGATGACAATCTCATGGAGAGAGCGTGAGCACAACGCAATTGATCAAGAGGTCATGCAAGATCGAGCAGCGCAAAATATCCTTCGGAATTGCGGATTGTTCAAATTTTTCAAAATGCCAAATATGAAAAGCAATGCTCGGTTGCTAGAAATGCTCGTCAATTACTGGGAACCAGACCAAGATTGTTTCGTGATAGATCAGATGCCAGTACGCATTGAAGTGGAAGACATATACTTTATTACTGGACTCTCCCGGAGGGGAGAACCAGTAGAATTGCACGGGAAGCCCCTGGGAGGGCTAACCGTGGAAGACTATGTCCACGTGTATTGCGTAGAGGGTTCCAAAAAGGTTGGAACTCAGATTGCAATTAAAGATTTACGGGATTTGCACATGAAAATCCTCCTTTTCACCATCGGCAGAGTGGCAGGATCTGCCTCCCTACATCAGGCGTCCAAGACGCAAATGAGCATAGCAGTAGAATGTTTGACTCATGTGTATGATTGGTGCACAGCCCTTTTACTGAACATGAAACAACAGTTGACCTCAATCCGCCAAGCAAAGACCAAACACTTTGGGTACGGTACTATTTTGATGACATTCTTCTTTGAGAAGATACCAGCATTGAGACCCAGAGTTATCTCTACCATCAGTAGCTCGCGGGACCCAAGAATTGCCCGTTGGGCGGACATGATGAAGAGATTAGGGGGAAGTGAAGTTCCCCGGACCACTTGGGATGATGAGTTCTTCCTTTGGTGGGGAGAACAAATCATCACTGTGGACGACTATCCCTATGCCGGGATGGACTTTCGTGGAGATCCAGATCTTGTTCTTCCACCAGGCACAGCATGGGGCACAGTCGGTAAGTTTGCAAAATTTTTTGACTTATGTAATTTTTTTGGATTTTTTCAAATATGTATGAAAAAATGAAAATAAACATGTTTTTGATTGGATTCATAATGACTGACAATGTAAACATGATCATGATACAGATATTGGACCAGTGCGACCTGAGGGTTTCCCGCGCCACAAGCGTCGCAGGGGCGAAGCAGATACAGTGGATTCAGATAGGACCCTCTAGGCTGTGCAGAGGAATTTGGAGGGTTTAACCCGCCAAATACCTATGGCTGTCGTGGAAGACCTACCGGAAGCCATCCAGAGACAGGTGGTAGGAGTGCCCCGAGACTGGGTACGATTATTCCGTCGAGTTGCCACTGCG